>JAYESA010000008.1:78368624-78508624 GCA_036927795.1 Iris macrosiphon | reverse complement strand
TATCATACAACCATTATAATTATATCATTCTAATAGCTATTATCATGGCAAATTGAATTGAAATACAATAAAACAAATACGTGGAGTGCACCGCACCCGTATCACACTCATTCTATGATACGCTTGCGATATGGTTCCACTACACAACCAAACGTATCCTGAAGGACACGAGCAAGTCTAAAATCATAATTATGAACAATACGAAAAACTAACTACTCAACTACTTGCCAGTGTCAAAATGTGACAAGCTCAAACCCCCTTGTCGGAGAAAAACTCCCAAATTAACCTGTATCTCCAAATTGTCGGGATACGGCCTACACGTATCCAATTGTGGACACGATACTAGTCACATACAAATAAATACATGTTAATTTAGTCTAATTGACCTATTGATAAACACAAGATGTGCCAATCTCGAAATTCTCCCAAAATTGACACAAAATACTACATAACTTTCTCCATAGACCTCTTATGAACCTAATTCTAATTCCTATGGGTAGCCTTAGCATATGGGGTGGTTCCTTATGATTAAATCATAGATTTAGAGTCTAATTAGAGAGGAAAAACTGAATTATACCTATTGGGAGATGGATTTCTAATAAATTTTCTAAATTGAGTGAAAAGAGCCTCCAACTTGTAGATCCTTGCTCCTCCTTGTAGATACGTGCTTCCTCCTTGTAGATCCTTGTTCTAATAGCCTCCAATGAAGAATAGGGAAGGAATTGGGAAGGAATTGGGAAGAAATTGAGTAGGAATTGGTGTGGGAATGAAGAAATTTGGAAGAAAAAAATTCTAGATCTAGATTTGGAATAACAAATGAGAGGAGAGAGAGTCTCTCTCCACCCCTATGGTGGCCGGCCCTTGCCCCTCCTCCAAGCTACTATGGAAAGTCCAAAATACCCCTTGGGGCTTGTCATAAAAAAATAATTAAGGAGGGAATGTTCTAGTCTAATTTGTTTCACTAATTAATTCATCCTCCTAATGAATGGGCTTACTATTGGGCTCAATTCTAACTAGAATTAAATATTGGTCCATGGATCTAAACTAAACTAGTTAGGTCCAGTACACAAGTCCAAAAATAAATCTAACATCTAACAATAAATAAATAATACAATAAATAAATATTTATAACATGCACAACATTTAATATTATATTCTAAAATAAAATATCCATGCCCAATTACCAAACTAGCCTTAGTTGGAAAAGTGAGGGTGACAATATGTGTCAAAGTAATCGATCCCCTGCTTCTGAAAAAATTCCTTGGCTACCAGTCTTGCGTTGAATAGTTCCATCGGCCTGCATCTTCTTTTTGAAGATTCACTTGCATCTGATTGGTTTAGCTCCTTCAGGCAGATCGACCAACACCCAAGTATTGTTGGAGGTTATTGAGTCATACTCATCATTGATAGCCTCCCTCCAGAAGACAGCGTCTCTGGTCTTCATCGCCTCATCATAGGTAAGCGGATTTGCTTCCACATGATAGGTGACAAAATTATCTCTGAAGTTCTTCTGTCTCCTCACTCGCTTAGATACCGGTTCTACAAGTTCTGGTTCGAACATTATTTCTGGAATGACAACATCTTCTTGAACTACATCTTCATTGGAAGCGTTAGCCTCCTGTGTACTTACATTATTCTCCGAAATGTCCGCGATAACAATGTTCTTGTGCCTTGAAAATTTATCTTCAAAGAATTATCCATCGCGAGATTCGATGATATAATTTTATTATATATCAAGAAACCTCCGAACATCACTTTTCTTAACATAACCCAAGAAGATTGTCTTTGTAGTCCTCGTTCCTAGTTTTTGAATCTCCAAATCCGGAAGCTTCACATACATCAGACACCCTTATACTCGAATGACATTCAAGTTGGGTCTGACTTTGAACCAGAGTTCATGAGGAGTGATATCGAAAGTTGCGTACGGCACTCTGTTTATAATGAACGTAGCCATTAGCGCAGCTTCTCCCCAGAAGCAATTTGGAAGACCCGCAGTCAACAGCATTAAGTTCATCATCTCTGTCAATGTCTTGTTCTTCCTTTCAGCTACTCCATTTGATTGAGGAGAATATGGAGCAATCGTCTCATGGACTATTTTATGTTCCTTGCAGAACGATACGAGTTCAATAGACATATACTCTCCGTCTTGATCACTTCTGAGTCTCTTGAGTTGTTGCCATGTTGACGTTCAGCCTCAGCCCTGAACTCCTTGATGTTCTCGAATGGTTCATCTTTTGACTTGAGCAAGTAGACGAAATCGTACTTTGAGTAATCGTCGATGAATGTAATAAAATACTTCATCTTGGCCTTTGTGGAGAACTGTTTGAAGTCACATATATCTGAGTGCACCAGCTCCAGAAGACATGTTCTTCGGTTTATCCGTTTGAACAATTTTTTTGTGATCTTTGTCTGTGCACAAACCTCACATTTGGAGATAAGTCCTAGACTAGACATCTTGTTTATTCTTTTACAATGAATATGTTCTAGTCTATTATGCCATAACTCAAGAGAATAACCAGAAGAAGAGACTGCATTTGTAATTTCATGCAGAATTACAAGTTGAAGTTTAAACACCCCTTAGGTACAAAAAGTTTTTTCAAAGTATGTTCCTTTATAAGACATCACCATCTGCCCAGTATTGATGTTCATCCTCAAGCATGCGTTGCAGAGAAAACTTCCTGAGACTAAATTCTTTGTAATCACATGTACGTGCTTCACATCTTGAAGTGTCAGCGACTTTTCCGAAGTCAGGTTTAGTACCACCATTCTGGTCCCAAGTAATTCATCTTGTACTTGGTTCGCCACCATAATCGTCTCAGATGTGGGCTTATAGGTGGTAAACAACTCCTTCTTTGAGCAAACATAACAGGATGCGCCAGTGTCCACCCACCAGTCAGTGTCGACACCAGCCGAGACAACCTACGCAATCATAGCAACCTTTTTAGGCTCACCTTGCTCTTTCTGTTTGGACTTTGATCTGCAGTCTCGGCTGAAGTGGCTTTTCTTGCCACAGTTGAAACAAGCCCCAACGTTCTTAGGCTTTGGTTTGAATGATGTCGACTTAACCTTCAGATGGTTTAATCCCTTCTTCTTGTTGTGAGAAGCCTTATGCTTCCCTTTGGAGTCACCAGCATGCACCAAGTTGGCATTTGCCAACTGTTTGGAAAGCATGTCCACTTTGTTTCGAGCCATCAACTCATCTTCAATATGGATATTATGTAGTAGTTGATCAAGACTGACTTCCATCTTCTTCTGGTGCATGTCCGAGATAAAGTTGCTCCATCACGGCGGGAGCTTGGCAACAATACCTCCTACAACGAAAGCGCCGGCCATAGCCATGCCATCATCCTCAAGTTTTTGACGAAGCTTGACAAATTCCTTGACTTGAGGCAACATCATCTTGTCGTCCTCAAATCGCATCTTTCAGACCTTTTCGGTCACATGGATCTTGTTACGATTCTCATCCGCTTTGTAATGCTTTTTCAGTGACTCACAAACGACCTTAGCATGATCCGTCTTGCTGTATGACTCCGCTATAGTATCCTCCATGGGGTTCAGAATCAGCAACTTGCAGAGGCTGTTATCTTTCCTCCACTTGTTCTGCTTAGCAGTTGCATTAGCAATCGCCCGTACAGTAGCCTCATCACCCTCCGAAATAACAGGCTCAGGATCTGTAAACACATAGTCCACGCTTACGAGTTAAAGATTAAGGATAATCTTTCTCTTCCAGACGTTGTAATGCTCCCCGTCAAAATTCTCAAGTTTGTTAAAACTTGTGTCAAGAAGGTTTGCACAGGTGTTCTCCATCTTTTCTTCGGATCTTGCTTTGAGATTGTTAGTCTCGGGGCTTAATCAAAAGATGGAGGAACGGACCAGGAACAAAGCTTCAAGCAAACTTTACAGTCTGTCCTCTATTTGATCCAGAAGTTGTAGTCAAGATACAGAGGCTTCAGCAAACAAGTTTGCCCTCTGAAGAACTCGATTCCAACGAAGCACTTAATAACAATATTTATGATTACAACTTGCAAAAGAATACAATAATCAGATATCAAAATCTGTTCTTTCTTGCAATCGTAGTTGCAGACGAACAGAACAAGTTACAACTAGAATAGAAGAGATCTCTATTTTCTGGGGTGATGAAGATCATCGTTGCTCAAAACAAGATTCGCCCCACACGATATGCTCCCAAGAACCGGCAAGTTCTCGAAGAACTTCTGGAACGCTCGTGTCACCTCTTCTTGAACTCGCACGAACTCCTACACTCCAATGGAGGCAGCAGACGAATCTCTCTTCGTCTCCCACTTTTCGAAGTAAGTTCTCAAAGGGTCACGAAGAGAGGTATTTATAAAGAAGGGTTGAAACCCTAGTCGTCCATCAGTTACGAAAATATATGAAAGATTTAAATTCAAATCCCATAAAAAATGGATATGAATTAATCATCCAAATTTTTCCATAACAGCCGAACCGAATTGCAACGCAGCAGCACAGCGGCACAGTGGCCCATGCGCGCATAGCCGATTTTGGCCGTGCAAAGCCTGCGCATATGTCCATGCAGAGCCCGCTCATGCGCCCGCGCATAAAACGAGCGCAACTAATGCGCACAAGCGTCGATGCTGACATGCTAAGTTGGCCAACAAAGCGTCACTTTACGCCCTTGAGCCCGAGCCCAAGTCCGAGTCCGAGTCCGAGTCCGAGTCGCTGGGGCTTAGCTCCTAAGAAAAATTTTCCAAGAGAATGACAAAAAGCATAAATGCTTTCATTGAGGAGTTAACATTTTTTTCTCCTAGAAAAATACCCCCACATGACACCCATGTGTCCCACCCCACCCCATGTGCACACCTCAACACAAGCAAAGCATTATATTGAGATATACACTTTATGATGTAGCCAATGTGGGACTATTTTTACTAGTCCAAAGGCAATAACACCAACAATACGAACTGGAGAGGAGGATGTGGAATAGCCTCCAAATCCTGGTTTAGAATTTGAAAATTAATCATTATCCACTTTCCAAATCCAAATCTAAGGCCTAACCAAACAAAATATTCCATGAATTGAGCCAAATTCATGGAATGTTCAAATCCAGCTCCAAATCAATGGAACCAAACAACCCCTAACAACAAGTTAAGATATCTAAATTTACTATTAATTAAATAGATTTTTTTCGAGTTTATTTGTATCCAACCTAAATTCTCAAGTAATATCCAACTGACAAATTGACACTTTTAATTTCCAATGTACATAGTCAAGAAGCTAGATTATTTTGTCTGTTTTATGACATCGTCAAAATATTTTTTGCTTAATGTGTGATAACTTTTTGGATTATTTTCTAACTTCAGCTAACTACTGCAACAATTCTACCGAAGAAGAACAAGATGATAGCCTTAGAACTGATTATGTTCTCCTTTATGAGGACCACGAAGGAGATCAGATGCTTGTTGGTGATGTCCTTGGGAGTAAGTCTTTAAGGTTCCACATTTTCTTCATTATCAAGGAAAATGTTCGTGTAACATAATTCTATTGCAACGAAATTATGCAGGATGTTCATAACTATCGTGAGAAGGCTATATATTGCTCAAAATCCAAAAGCACAGAAATGTGGTAAGATTTCTTTCATCTTCAGACTGAGTTTAATCTTCCTATATATACTTATATTTAAAATTTAGTCAACATGTTGTTGTTAAAATTGCAGAGAACAAAAAAGAGGTAAATGGTGATGCTGAGCAATGAGAAACAACATTCTTTCTACCACAACAATGACGACAAGGAAGATGCATTGCATGAAATAAACCCTATTTCTCCTTGCTATATGCGCTTGTCTATGTTTTATCAGCAGTAGAATTGTAGGGTAAACTATATGATTCCAAAATGTTATTTTCCTGTTTTTCTTGTGTTTGTGTATCCAAATCTAGAGATGTTTTTTCTCTAGTGTAAAGCTGAAAAAATATTTCTTTGTGTCTACTTATATTCTTATATTCTCAGTTTCATTCTTCTTACTGAATTATCAAAACATCCGTTCCACATGTTTTGATGAACAATCAAGCTGAACAAGGGCATTCTCTAGCCTTTCCCTTTTAGGACCTCACATGTTTGTTTAAAAAGAAATTATCAGAAAAGTATAACTAAGCTCGCATTGCAAGCTTCATGAGCTCCAGTCAGAAAGGTCCTCAAGAAAGGAGGATGAGGAAAAGGTCTACATAAATTCAACCAAATACCACCAGTAAATGTAAAGACAGAAGGTTATCATTAAGAACTTTATCACAGAAAGTACAACTGCACCATAAGAATTAAGATTTGGAAGGAAATAATTGTGAGGATATTGTTGATGCTTGTTGATATAGTTATGCATGTTGGGAAACCCTGGAGTGGAGCTATGTTTACAGAGTTTATTCGAACTAATTTCTTCAATTTTTACGTTGTTCTAGGCTTTGTACTAAGCCGTAGTTTGCTGCAAAACAGGAATTGCTGACAAATGTGTAAAAGAGTGCAGACTACAGCAGCAGCAGCAGCAGCAGCAGCAGCAGCAAATTAGCGAGGAAACATCAACTACTGCAGTAGAAATAAGAAGCAAAAGAAAAAAGCTCCACTTGGTCCTGAGTCTAGTCCCAAAATACCTCCAGGTTGTATAAGAGCAAGCAGTTTACATGATAGCTTTATACACATGAAGATACAGAGCAAAAAATAATTTTGAATAGTTGCACTTCTGTATATAACATACTGCAGTAATACTAAATATGTTCCATATATCAATCTTCTGTATGAATAGGATCTACAGTCCGTCATTGATCAAAACTTTAACAGGTGAACAAATTTATCACCTGCTTAGTATAAGCTTTACTATTTACCAAGTGAACCAGTAGAATATAGGAAGGCTGTCTTCGTGTTGACCTAGGCTGTCTTGAGGCAAGAACTACATTTTTGGCCCTCTGGAGATCAAGATATCTCCGTAAGGCTCAGCTTGATTGACCTTCACAAAATCCAAGGTAGTTAGAACTGCAAGCAAATAGCAAAAGAAATGCTCAATTTTCTATGTAAATCCATAGTATTCGTTTGTAGTTGTTAACCAGAGGATGCAAGAGAGTTGAGTACCACATGTTTGGTAGAAGAGCATTGCAGCCTTCTTCCGATTCATTCCGTAAGCTAGCTGTTCAACCGATTCAGAATGTGGCGCCCCCGGGGTGTCAAAGTGCATCTTCAAATGTCTGCACAGGACAAATATACTTTTGTGCTTAGATTCAGTATATAGGCTTCCTCCTCAATGCTAACTAGAGCAAGGTCCAAGGAAGTGTGGAAAAGTTCCAGCCATTGACAAGGGATATTATGGAATTAATTTCAGAAAGAGATGCTATATGACAGTACTTATCTCTCTCAAGATATTAACAACTTCCGTGAAATGTACTTACGTGCATATTGATTGAGTAATGCTATCAGCAGAGGGGTCGGAAATCACAGGATGAGGGGTCTGAGTAGGTCCAGTTTCCTCTAGCAGTTCTATAAAACTCAAATTTAAATGAAGTGCTGACAATAAAGTGAATCTATTATGAAGTGCTGATATAGTAGAATAAATATTTGTTGGATACCTGAATCAAAAGTTGTCCCCTTCGGTAATTTCCTAGGGATCTTGAAGCTTCTAACATCTTGCTCCAGGGGACCCTCTTCCTCTACGGGATCGAGGTTTCCTAAGTTACTTCTTGCCGAAGAATGTTGCCTTTTCCTTGCTCTGTTTCAAAATAAAAAGAAACTAAGAAATGTTGACTTTTGATTGTGGTACTTTCATTATTATGTTATGTTTAATATTCATACATTATTACATGTAGCAGATTATCATGAATTCTGTTTATCCCCAATCATTGCTTACCTTTTTCTTGCCTCTCCTGGATACTTGTCTTTACAGAGGTCTACTTCATATAACAAACATAACTCGCGCTTGTGTATCATTTGCAAACATAACTCGCTGTTCAAAGGTATAGCACTACAAGTTGTATACTATAATTTATTTATTTTTACCAGTTGTGTACTATACCTGATGGTACAAATATAGTCAAACAGCAGATTTATACTAAAAGATGAGAATAAAAAAAAGATAGGTAAAGCCATTCTTAAGCTAGAACAAGTTGACATAGTTTGATACCCACTAACTACCATATACATTATGCATGTTTGACATTTTTGTTGCTGTTTTTGATCCTTTGATCCCAGGAAACAGACAATCTGAAAATTAGTGTCGTGCCTGTGTTGCTTGTTTTGGACGCATATCAGACACACTTACAGGACACGGCACATAAACTCTAAATAGGACACACCAAAATCAAAACCGTGTTCATGTCATGTCGTATTTTATATGTGTCCATGCTACATATATAGCCTTGATCAGAATCTACTTGGTATCTAAATATTTATTGTATGCACAACGCTTTATGAATGAAAACTAAGAAAGGTTACTTCTTAATGAAGAATGCTGCATTAAATACTTTTCTTGGAATTATGTAGCATCGTGCTTGAACTAGTATAAGTTAAAGCGAGAATGAAGAAGATATAACTTGTGGAGTGCAATAGAATTGTGCAAATTTGCTAATATTGAGATACTTGATATAGAAGCAATTTATCTCTGAGCCTGACCTTGTAGAAGTTGGTAGAAGTTCTTCTGGTGATGGAAATAATGTATTCCCGGACCCAGAGCTCGGAGCAGATCTGGAGCTTTGTCCAGCTAGTGCAAAAGAGAGATTATTATCAGCATTTGTATATCTATATTCCTCAAATACAGTAGGACTGAGGGAACAAGGATTACCAGGACTCATGGGAAAATCTAAGCGATCACCGGGTACTGCCTCATCAAATATAGTTTGGGGATCCATGTTTTCTTGAGCGGGCCTGAGTTTCTCCACTGATGATGCTATAGTGTGGGAGCCTACTTCACTCTGAAAATCTCCTGGGGCCTTCTCACCAGATATTAACATTTCATCAAACTCAGTGTAAAAATACTAAAATAATTTTATCGAGGATTGAGAGAATTGTTAGAAAGAGCTTACAAAGGAAGGCACGGTGCGATGAGAAAGTCCTTGCAGTGGTGAGTGGGAGTGTGATGCTGGCTTTTCTAGAGAATCTGGCAATATTTCTCCTTCATGAATGAAACTTTTGTCAAACAGTCCGTACCGTGAAACTATAGTGATAAGTTAACAGAAATATGGCCTCACCCGTAGATACACCGTTAGCAGGACTCGTCATGGTACATTTCCTCCACAATTTCAGAAGACGCACAGAGTAACATGGCTCATCTATAGACATTTGACCGGATAACAAAGCCACTGGTGGAATTTCCATAAGGTTTGCTATTTTTGTGTTGAGAACCGGATTGAGAGACTGCAGAGTATTTTTCATCCACAAAAATTAGGAACTACAAGATGAAATATTAATTTTTTTGGAAATATTCACTTCAACGTTAACCTTATTTCTTCTGCCTCTTTTTGAGATGATGCTAGAAGCATCCTGGAGCCATAACTGGTAGATGTTACCAGGAATCATGATTTGATCATCATCCATGACCACTCGAGGAAGATTTCTACGAGCCTTCCTTTTTCGCAAAAGCGGCTGCTGCTGCTTCATCTCATTGCCATCAACCTGTTAAATTTCAAAACTACTACTTAGTTGAGAATATATCAGGATGGCTTTAAGTTGGAGATTATTCTACCGCTTCAGCTCTCTCAGTGTGTGCTTCTGGCTGTGGATTCACTCGCTCACCCATTGGTTGATTCTCTGCTACGCATCATGCAAAATATATATATATATATATATATATATATATATATATATATATATATATATATATATATATATATATATATATATCGCTAATGAATGAAATTATTGATAATAATACAAAGAGTGAGAAGTTGTAGCAATTATTATTCTATCCAACTTCCTATTAGCATAACTATCAACGAGAATATGGATTTGCAAGTCGCAAACCTTGCGCTGGCACATTTTGTGCAGGAGGAGAAGCAATCGGAGTTGTTTGTGATTGTGGTTGAACATCTTGTAGAGGTGGAGAAGGAGCCATAGTTTGCTGCTCTTGAGGAGTGAAGTTGATTTGGGTTTCTTCATCTTCCCCTATGTCAAATCTGCAAATGTCCATATTTCGACCTTAAATGAAGAATACATATATACATATGGCACAATGTAATAGAAATTAAAATGAATTTGCTACGAACTTCTGAATAAAATGTATTAGAAAGATAATAGTTTCTTGAACAACAGATTGGGAAAGCTGAGAATCCAGAACTTGTAAAAGTAGAATTTACCGCTCGAAGCGATTATAGAGATCTGTATTCTCGAGGCAGGACGTAAATTCGTCGAACAATGTAATGTTGGCTGCTTCAGCTGAAAAGAATAAATGAATATGCAATTAGTTGCAGAGTACACTTGTATTCCCTACTTGCACATATAGTCAGATTCTGACCTTGGTGATGGTGCTGATGAGAGGGGTCCTCGTCGTCTCTGATATTGATGTTGATGAATTGCTCATCCACATCATCCAATCTCTGCACCCATATATTTCCAAATGTAAATAAATGGTGTAAAATCGTAGAAAAGTAACTTTGAGCAACTTTGAAAAATTGTACAGATTCAAGAAAAATACTGTCATAGTTTCCGTTGCATGTTTGCTTCAAAATAATAACTTTCGGTTCATATTTGACAGTGTCATATTGTGTCTTATTGCACCTGATGGTTTCATTTTATATAGTATATGGGCAGCGGATGCAATTATTGTGTCATTAGTGGATTAGTAGTGCATGTAAAATTGAAAGACCTTAGTAGAGTATCAAACCTGCGCCTATATTTATTCAATAGTTTTAAAACCTACAAATTTAAATTACTTGTTTATTATTTCTAACAGACCCCATTGGTTTACGCACCATTGGCGGTGTCTCCTAATAGCCGACAAGTCGATCCTCAGCAAATAGCACCAACTTTTATTACCATAGTAAGAATTTTCCAGTTGTAGCAAAGCAACAAGAAGAGAATAAGGGAATTTATTTGTTTTTGTTTCTCACCATTCTCTGCAGTCTGCTGATATTGAAGGAGGCGTCGGAGAAGTGGATGGTCTGCTCCGTCTCCGTCTCCACCACATTCGGCAGCGTCACTGCCTCGAACCTGCAGTCACAGCCGTCCGTGAAGATAATCCGACGGTGATTAGATGGCCCAAAATATCTATTTACAAAAACAAAACAAAAAACGACAAAAAAAAAGACGAAATCGGACTTGGCTTGGGCTTTTCCTTTGGGGAGGACGGTCGGATCGACCGCCGGGTTCACCTTCCATGCCTCGTTTATCTCGATCTTCAATTCAAATTATCACCCAAAAATAACAATAATCATTAGAGAAAAATATAGGGACCAAATTGCAAAAGAAATAACAAAATAGCACGAATTTGAAAAAAGGAGATTGTGCAAAAAATTACCAGGAACCGATTAACATCCTCTGCAAAAAAACATAGAATTAAAATTTTAAAAAAAACTACAAGTTCCTCAACAGATTATATATATATATATATATATATATATATATATATATATATATAGAGAGAGAGAGAGAGAGAGAGAGAGAGAGAGAGAGAATGTACCATAGAGGAGCTTGACCTTCCTCTCATAGACGATCACCACACCCCCTGCTCAAAATCAAACACGGAGATCAAATTAATTAACCCCCAAAAAACATATAAAATGGCGGGAAAATAAAATTATGAGAGTTCGATCGATGTGTCTTGCCCATGAGAATTCCAGAGAGACGAAGAGCCATGGGAACCGTCGGATTCAGGATCTCCTCACTGGAAATCAACACAAAGAATTCATTCATTTCGAAATACAGAGAGAACAATTAGACGAAGAAGAAGAAGAAGAAGAAGAAGAAGAAGAAGAAGAAGAAGAAGAAGAGACTATGTGTAGACGACACAATACGTATCGGACACGTCAGAAGAGGAGGAATTGTGAGCAAGTAGGAACCAGATCTTGATGATGTCGAGCTTGTCGAGCTTCCTCCGGTTGATCTTGGCGTGCATGGTGGCGGCCATCCAGATCTGGCCCATCGGAGCCTTGCGCGCCAGCAGATGATGAGAATAGAACATCTCCTCCTTCTCCTTCTTCTTCTTCTTCTTACGTCTTCTTCTGGGAATTTGAAATGGAGGAGAGCGAACTGCACCGCAGAGAGTAGTGGTGGAGAGGAGATTCTTCTGTTGCAAGCTATAATTAACGGAGAGTACGGATTGGGTAGTTTATATATAGAGGGGTAGTTTTGGGAATTTTTCTCGACCCGCCACGGACAGCAGCAGCGCTAAGAAAGGGGCACACAAGTAACACATTATTACTAACACGCCATACTGAATTTGATATTTTTAATTTTCAAAGAGTCTACCCTTAATAGAACTAGTATATATGCACGTGCCTTGCACGTATTTCATAATACTTGGAAAGGACAAATAACAGTTTATTTATTTTTCTTATTCTTCTATAGGTAATTATATAACTACCCATATTAAATCTAATGAACAATTTTAATTAGTTAACATAGATGAGGGCATTTTTGGAATAAAAACTTTCACAGTGAAGCCTACTTTTCTCATTATATAGTAGTATAGATTTTCAGAAATTTAGATTGATAATTTATTTGTAAGAGTTGAGCTCGGAAACCAAATTTTTCGCACAAATTCTACTTCTACATCAGTTAAAGTTGAGCTAAACAAAAAAACACAACCAATACGCAGAGAGGTGACAAATTCTAGTGTACTTTATATAGAGCAGTTTTCACCGAACTAAAAAATCAAAATCTAATAAATTAAATTTAAAATCGAACATTAATCGAAATTAGACATAACCGAAATCGAATGCAACTGATAAACGTTTTTATTTGTTCTGTTGGACTATTTTTATTGTTTAATGGACTATGTCCAAATTAAAATTGTGGTATTATATTAAAAAATATATAATTTTTATACATATATTTGTTGTATTTCAAAATTGGAGTATTTGTTAAATTACCAAAGTTAAAGTTTAAAACGCATACATAGAATTGTTATTTTCAAAATACACACACTTACACACACCCAATATATATATATATATTATATATATATATATATATATATATATATATATATATATATAATTGAGGGTATTTACATAATTGTGTAAGTCTAATTCTGTTTTTGGCTTTGAACCGAAATCGAAATACAAAACTGAAACTGAATAAAAATTAGTATTTTTAAAACCGAAATAGAACTGAATTTTTTTCAAACCGAACAGAATAAGTCGTTTGATTCTCGGTCTAAATCCGAATAATGCTCACCTCTAGTGTGTGTGTGTGTCTGTGTATATATATCTAGCCTGACAAAAAAGTTTCTATTTTTTTTAAACAAAACCGCTATTTTTTTTTTAAACAAAACAGAACATAAAATTTTAAAAAATTACGGAACATAAAATTTTTTAAAAAAAAAAAATTTAACTTTCGCACCTATCTCTAGCATAACCAAAAAAATTCTATTTTTTTAAAAAAAAAACAGAACATAAAATTTAAAAAATTTACGGAACATAAAAAAATAGTCTACAAAAATTTAAAAAATTAAAATCATTCTAACTACTTATTGTATCCCACAAATTCTCTATATTTATATTCAATATTTAAATTTAATCCAAGTACATAAAATTATCTAACTAAATACATATTCAAATTATAAAAACATATCTATAACAAGTTAATTAAAACAAATTTAGATTATATTTACAATATTTTAAAATAATTTAAATTTTTATATAATTTTTATGTAATTTTTTAATAATTTTGTTTTTACTTGCAATGCGGAGATGAATATATATATATATATATATATATATATATATATATATATAACCTTTCAACCCTACATCCTCTCTCTTTTTTTCATTTGTTTTAATTTAATCATATGAAAGTTTGAATATGTAGACAGTGTCAATATTGGGTTATTCCATGCGCTTTTTCAATTAAAATGGTTTTGAGTTGGATTTACAAAAAATTTACTGTAGCAAAATTAAATTATATTAAATTAATGCAAACGAAACAAGTTTACTAAAATTAAAAATAACGACAGAGTCAGCCAACTCAGTTGGCGGAAAACACAACAGACCGAACACGTAGACAAAAAAACAAAAAACAAAACTAAATGTGGATCCCACAGGACCAATTTTTGCCAACGTTGTTGGGCCAACAGTGTCGTATAGGACCCCCGGTTTGAGTTGGGATGGTTTGGTTTGATTGGTTTGGTTGGTTTTGGTCTGTTTTATTAGTTTTTTATTAGTTTTTTAATTATTTATGTTTTTTTTTTCTATTTAGTTTTTTTTTGGATTTTAATTTTTTTTATTTAGTTTTTTTGATTTAGTTTAGTTTTTAATTTGGTTTAAGAAAATTTACTTTAACGAAATAAAATTTAAATAAATTAATTGTAAAGAAAAATTTAGAAAAAAAATTTGAAAATTGGTTTGGTTTTTTAAGAAAATTGTAAAGAAAAAATTTCTTTTTGCAATATTTGATAAGGAAGAAAACCTAAATAAAGAAAAAAATGAAAAAAAAAAAAAACTACTATTTTTTTGTCCTCTAAACGGTATTTCGTCAACGTTCTCATAATCGAACCAAACTTGGGCCACAGGACCAGCGTAACGCTGCGAATCCGATGGCGCAAGTTTCGTTGCAAAACGACAAGCACACACGAAATTATGACAAGTGTCAGAACAGGTCGATACGGATTTTTTCGACGGATACGCGTTGATTCCGGTGTGCACGCACATCCAAATCAAGTTCCACGAAATCTCACATGTCCGCATTGACGATACGCTTTTTCGATGTAATCCTCATGCGAAGAAGTCACCTCGTTTGGCGGGACGCACCCCGTATCGAAAATTTTTAGAATTTTGAAAAGAGATTTTTCTTGATTTTAGAAGTTGATTTTACAGAAATTGGTGGCAAACAAAAATAAACTAAAAGATGAGTTTTAAAATTGGTTATGTTTTCTAAAAGTCTATTCAAGTAGATTTGTAAAACATTAATCGATTTGGTAGAAAACTGGACGTTGACATGGGTAGTTGGACTGAAATATGACAGTTTTGAAAAATGGATTTTCGTCCAACTTTCGATTTGATTCTCTTAAAATAATCCGTTTAAAATTAAAATACTTGAAGGGGATTAAAGAGGGTAGGTTGTGTACGTACCAGCGAAGAAAGATTAGATTTTGTCGAGCGACGGAGGAGAAACGTCACCGCAAAGTCGGGTTCGAAGAATGTCACGCGCGCAAAATCAAACCAAACCAAATTTCAAATTTCAAACCCAAATAAAAATCAAACCAAAATCCAAAACAAAACTAAATAAAAAAAATCAAAATCCAAATCAAAACTAAAAAAAAAAAATTTAATCCAAAACAAAACTAATAGAAAAAAACTAAATTAAAAAAAAACAAAACATAACTAATTAAAAAAACTCATTAAACAAACAAAACCACCCCAACCAACCCGCAGGCCCCACTTGCACAAATTCAGCCAACTTAAGAGCTCATTGTTGAAGTAGAAGATAACTGATCTAGGTGAGTGGGAAGAAACTTCGTTCTCTGATTCTTGCACGCCTTAATAATGAATCTGAGTTTTTGAATGCTTGTTTGCTTAAGAAGATAGTTTCATAAGAAGAATGATAGAACCTGCCTCTGCATGCTAATAAGAGAACTCACATAGCTTGTCATTGAAACGAACTTGTCTGCTTAACTAGAGTACTTGAAATGCTTGCCTAAAGAGTAAGAGATTGCTTGAACATGTTTCCAGATCGCTTGTGTTTTGATAGAACCACATCGTGCTTGAACTTGTTCAGAGAGGACGGCCAGTCCGCACAAAGAAGAGAGAGATGGTCTGTTGCTTTTATGGATTTGATGAATCGTGTGTTCCGACCATTCCTCGATAATTTTGTGGTGGTTTTTATGGCTGAATTTGTGCAAGTGGGGCCCGCGGGTTGGGTTGGGGTGGTTTGGTTTGGTTTGGTTGGTTTGGTTTGTTTAATGAGTTTTTTTTTAATTAGTTATGTTTGGGTTTTTTTATTTAGTTTTTTCTATTTTTTTTGGATTTTGATTTTTTTTTTTTTTGGATTTTGATTTTTTTTTAGTTTTTGATTTTTGTTTGATTTTTATTCGGGTTTGAAATTGGAATTTTGGTTTGGTTTGATTTTGCGTGCATGACATCATCCGACCCCGACTTTGCGGTGACGTTTCTCCTCCGTCGCTCGACCAAATCGAATCTTTCTTCGCTGGTACGTTCACAACCCTACCATCTTTAATCCCCTTCAAGTATTTTAATTTTAAACGGATTATTTTAAGAGAGAATCGAATTAAAAGTTGGACGAAAACCTATTTTTCAAAACTGTCATATTTCAGTCCAACTACCCTTTGTCCACGTCCAGTTTTCTACCAACTCGATTAATGTTTTACAAATCCATTTGAATAGACTTTTAGAAAACATAACCAAGTTTAAAACTCATCTTTTAGTTTAATTTTATTTGCCCCCAATTTCTGTAAAATAAACATCCAAAATCAAGAAAAATCTGTTTACAAAACTCCAAAAATTTCGATACGGGGTGCGTCCTGCCAAACGAGGCGACTCGTCACGTGAGGATTACACCGAAAGGCGCGTATCGTCAACGCGGACATGTGAGATTTCGCGGAACTTGATTTGGATGTCCGTGCACACCGGTATCAACGTGTATCCGTCAAAAAATACCGTATCGACATGTTCCGACACTTGTCATAACTTCGTGTATGCTTGTCGTTTCGCAACGAAACTTGCATCATCGGATTCGCAATGTGGCCCAAGTTTGGTTCGATTCTGAGAACGTTGACGAAACACCGTTTAGAGGACAAAAAAAATACTAATTTTTTTATAAAAAAAAAATTATTTAGTTTTTTTTTTCTTATCAAACATTGCAAAAAGAAAATTTTTCTTTACAATTTTCTAAAAAAAACAAACCGTTTCTTTTTTTTAAAAAAAATTCTAAATTTTTCTTTACAATTAATTTATTTAAATTTTATTTCGTTAAATAAAAGTTTCTTAAACCAGATTCCAAAACTAAACTAAATCAAAAAAACTAAATCAAAAAATCAAAATCCAAAACTAAACTAAATAGGAAAAAACTAAATAAAAAAAAACAAAACATAACTAATTAAAAAAAAACTAATAAAACAAACCAAAACCAACCAAATTAACCAAACCAAACAACCAAACCAAACCAAACAACCCCAACCCAACCGCGGGCCCCACATGGCCAATTTCCGCCAACAATGTTGACCAAAATTGCACAATTTCAGCCAACATTGTTGGCAAAAATTGGCCCTGTGGGTCCTCATTTGGTTTTTTTTTTTTTTTTTTGCCTACGTGTTCGATCTGTTGTGTTTTCCGCCAACTGAGTTAGCTGACTCTATCATTATTTTTAATTTTAGTAAACTTATTTCGTTTGCATTAATTTAATATAATTTAATTTCGCTACAGTAAATTTTCTATTGGATTTATGCTTCACCGGAACTAAAATTGTAAATTGTTGAACCAATTTCTAGTGTTCTAAAAAAATGTGATGTTCTCGTGAGCTCATGACCTGTCCCAGTGAGCTTAATATCAAATTGAAAGCATTTATAAACTTCTATCAAATTTGAAATATTTATTAGTCTAAAATATTTATTTAATATATAGATATAAAAAAAAATTGAGCTCAAAGAGTTGGTCTCACATACTTTTCAGCAAGAGCTCGAGCAGGCCACGAATAGGTCAATTTGTTAACACTATCAACAACTCTCCGGAGAAGCCTTTCAGATGATAATGAATGTAACAGAAAATTTGGCTACCCAACAGCAGTAAATCCATCATAGTGCAAGCCCTTTACGTTTCAGCATCATGTAAGAAAACTAAACGAAGGTCATTCTGTTGCTGATTGAACCAGACAATCAATCATGCTAAAATTATCACAGGATAGTCCATACAGGGGAAACTACATGTAAAAGGATGACAAATCCTCCAATCTCTCTCACTGAAAGAGGGCCTAAGAATTATATCTGGCATTTTTTCACACGACTGTTGTATTTGTGCAATAGCAGTTTAAGGAAGGGGGGGGGGGGGGGGGGGGGGGGGGGCGGTTCGGATGAGGAAACAACAGTAAGGCCTGTTGGATATATTATGTACGGTGAATAGAAACACAGTTCATATTTGAAATCACTGACATAACCCTAAACAAGGAAATTATACTCGAGACTTCCAACTATTATCTGCAGAGAGCTATCTATCTGAAGTATACGGATACGAGTGGGATGTCAATGTCCTCGCCATCATCGTCTTCACAAGCAACTACGACATCCAAGTGGTGCCTGTACGGTGGCAGCACAACCTTCGCCACTTCCATCGCCAAGTCAACTACCTTCTTGTCCATCCGCACCTGGTGCTTGGGAAACATGCTATTGTAAAGCAGGGAAGTACCACAAGAGACGCTGTAAGCACTGAGACCTTTGCCCTTCAGCCATTGCAGAAGCTCCCTAAGGGTGACATTCCCGTGAATGGTCCATCGATCCCACACCGTCCATCTCATATCCTGGTGTTTGATCACCTTGGGTGGAACAGGCTCAGCCATAGAGAACATCGGCAGAGCAAGGTTAGCAAATGTGTTGCGAAAGTCTTCAACTTTGTGGCCAGTAGCAAGAACCTTGTAGAGCTCAAGGCAAACTAAACCAGTAGCCAATGAGGTGGAAGTGGCAATGGCTGGAATGATCCTTCCAGCAATGAGTTTGGCCTTAAGTTTATCGACTTCTGGGATACTGTAGTTTCTGGCACGCATATTAGCAAGTCCGGCAATGAAATACATATGGTAGTTTGTATCATCATCCTGGAAAATCAATTGAGAGAATAAATCAAGCTATCATGCAAACATGAGGCAGGGCCGGAATAGCTCAATCCAACGTCAGTAATACAGGAAAAAAGACGTAAAAGAATTGCAAACTTCCAAGGAAGATCAAAGTGATTAGTGATGTCATGTCTTTAGATACAAAATTAAAAAATGAAGGCAAACAAACATTCAAGTCTACACACTAGAAATGGTAGCCTACGTTTGGATCTAACTTAATGGATACGTTATTATTATAGTTGAAAGAGTAACTATGAAAAACAATCCGAAAGTGAGTACATATGAATTCTTTGGCGCTCGTGCACGCGCGCATACACATATATATATATAGAAACACAAAGTATATAGAAGTGAATTATAACAAAGTGATCCTAGAAAGCTCAAATATTGCAATCAAGCATAAACAGAGAAATTTGGCTTCATCTTAAAAGATCTAAATGATTCTTTCTAAGATTTTCCTACAAAAGGTGGAAATCCTAACAAATGGAAGGGAAAAAAAGGTACCTTCTCAAATTGTATCGGATTCATCCGGAAACCTGGGGGAAGTTTCTTGGCACAAACTTCTAATTTAGCAACAAGATCATCGATAACAGCAGAGTCATCAAAGGAGCCAGTGGATACGCTGGTTGCTTTATCATCCGTCACAATCTTTGCATCTTTTTTTGGCTCAAAATCAGGAACCGAAACCTTACTAGCAACATCAGCCAGCTTCTTCGGGTTCTTGGCCCATTCTGGTACAGGGATCCTAAATGTCTCTGCTCTCAATATAGAAGCAGCCATGACTAACTGAATGTGGGCTGGGTCACTTGCAGAGAAGTTCAGTGGCCGAGGAAATCGTTTGGGAGCAGACCAGAATGGTGCCCCTGTGCTAGTAGCTGAGTCTTCAGGAAAAGTAAAAGCTAACTGCTTTACACGGTTGGAGAAGTAATCCTCAAACCTGCAAAAATGGAAATACAGGGTTAACAATACAACATATAAACAAAAATACACTAATGAGGATATGCACTGCTGTTGATAGCATCTCAAGTCAAAAAAAAAAAAAAACTGTTAAAGAGAAATTAGAGAACCGATAGGGAATCTTGTAAAGTATGATAGTGATTAATTCAGATCCATGAATGCAAAAAGATTGTACATCGGTGCAAACAGTGTTTACATTCATTAAAACACAGCAATGAACATCCCATGACCAGAAAAATCTTGGTATTGTCATAATTTTTCATTTGCAGCAGGTATCACATGCTTGATAAAATGAAAGTCACAAGGAACAAAGCAAGACGTGCTTTTGAAATCAAATGAAGAATGAGAAAGATGAACTTACTTCATCCGAGCCCACTTTACACAATCTTGGAATGTCTCATCTCTCTCCTTGTCAAGGCACTCAAGAACATGTTCAAGTTGATCCCTGGCCTGAGAATCGCCAGCATTTTTCATGGTAGAAGCATATTCTGTTGGGTTTGATAGGAAGTTATTCACTTCACTTGGAGTTTTCTCTAGTAAGCCATCAAACTCTGAACGGGCCCATGTTAGGCAGTGATCAATATTGTGAGGGAAAGAGTGAACAGTACACATGGGTGCCTGCTTCTCAGGTGGATCTCGTGAGGCCCCGTAGTTCTCAGTAAGGTGCGGTATAACCATTTGGGTATTACACTTGGCACCCAGAGTCCCAGATTCCAAAAGTGGTTTCTGGAAATATACACACCTCATGTCCACATACATTCTGGCATTCACATTGTCCAGAGCATTGATAACACAATCCAAGCTCTCCCAAAATGCATCGTTAAATACACCTTCAGTCTCTGGGCTTGCTCGGTTCTGAAGAGCATCAATATGGAAGCTAGGGTTGATTGAACTGGCCGCAGAAGCAGCTACAGTAGATTTAGACTGCCCAATATTCCAATCACGAAATAGAAACTGGCGGGTGAGATTACTTCTTTCAATCACATCATCGTCTGTTATTGTTAGCTTACCTTTACGGCTGCAACTCACTCCCATCAAAGCTAGATTCTTCAAGAACTCGCAACCCAGGGCACCAGACCCTATCATAAAAACTTTTGCCTGTTCCATTTTTTTCTGAAGCTTGGATCCAAATACAGAAATTTGGGCATCATAGCGAGAGTTTAATGACTTCACATCATCAGGCTTCAGAGGCTCAACAGGAAGAGACTCAACTGAATCGAAGTAAAAGAACTGACAAAATTTTCACCAGTTTTAAGAATTTAGATCCTTGCAGAGAGAGAGAGAGAGAGAGAGAGAGAGAGAGAGAGAGAGAGATGCTTACTTGGTAAAGGGGATGGAACTTCCCAGAGCAGGCTTTGACAACCTCCTGGCCAACAATACCACCAAACATTGCAGCCATAGGATTCAAAACTGCCCTAGAACCACTTGTGAATTGTCGCAGAAGCTTCTCATCGATATCATCTATCCTACAATCTCCTGACGTTTCATTGATACTAATAGCAAAATATATCAATCTCTGAATGTCCTCTTCAGATCCAGCAACAGGAAAACGACCAAAATCATGCCTAAACTTATCCAAGGCTTGAAAAGCAAGGTGTAACAGAGGTGGGCGGTCATACTTAGAGAAATCAGTCAAAATGAAATCGCCTGGATCATTAAGCGAATCTCTTAAAGATTTAAAGTGCAGGATCTTAGGTTGCTTCACCTGTGTGACTATACCACCTCTCTCATATGCACCAAAATGAGTTGTGTCTTCTTCAAGAGTAAAGGAATATGGCCTTGCATTTTTCACTTTCCTTGGCTTTCCATCATTTAGCTCAGTCATTCCCTTAACTTCAGAAAATACAACAAGATCCCCATCTTGGAACTCAAGTCGCTCATCATCAACGCAGGAGATGAAACCAGGATTATCATTGCTGATAGATGCAATTATGCCTGTATATGGTTCCTCTCCATCAACATCAAGAACTGTGAATTCTGGACCAAAGTCACAAAAAATATATCCAAAAAGTCCTCTAACTTCAGATTTTATAAAGGAAATTGGAGGTTTGTGATTGCGGCAATAATCATCAAACTCAATTGCTTTTTCCAAACTCACATCAGTAAAAACAACAGCCTGCAACACGTAGTAGTAGTACATCAGTATATGATGCCAACCGAATCATGACATCAATATTCTGACATGTTAATTATCAGAAGAAAAGCGCATAAAACAAAAAACATATTAGTAGTTTACTGGACTGAAACAAGTAGGATCAAGATTGTGAAAGAACAAGGACATTCTACCAATGCATAGTTTAAAGGATACAGAAGCCAGCGATGGAACGAGTTTCCAGCTGCACTGATTTGCATACTTTTCAAAAATATTAGACAGTCTCACAATTATGCAGTGCTTACTTTCTATTGTCAAGAAAGAAAAAAAAAAAAGTTACGAATATAACTCAATGGTGGCAGGATTGCAATAAAGGAATCCTTCCTAAACATGCAGGACTAATTAACATTCAATTAAAGGCATCAAGTCTTCATGAAAGAATAGGTTTTCTTATTCTAATTTCTTCCTAGTAGTATGTCCCAACTTCACCTTGGAGAAAAGAATCTTCAACTTTCTCACTCAAGTATTGCATCAAGTATTATATACTTTTCATAACTATGAGCCAAAAAATTCAACACTAGCGTCACATAAATTCAGCATGCCAAATATTTCACTAATATCAATCCACTGTATCAAATATTGCTCCTTGTTTACATGAACTTGACTGTTAACTGCATGTCCAAAAGGTATGTCTACCTACCAGCCAATTGGTCGCTTAGGCATGACCCTCTCATGCTCATAGCTACCTTCGCTAGAAATTTTGGCAGCAATATAGAAGTTTTATGTTAAGTCAACTGCCCGAAATAAAAACTTTATTGAATCCTTTATGGAGCTCTCTATGCTCCATATCCAACCCCAGGCCTGGATGCTGATGAATCCACATTCTAAGTGTTGAAGAAAGATAAAACACATCAGAACAAATTTGCAGTAGGAATCACAACAAGCAGGGCCAGGGGGTTACCCCCAACCCCATCCCACCCCAAAAGAAGACCAATGTCAAGGGGGAGCACCGCCAGAAGGTTCCCAAAGCTTCACATTTCAACACTAGCATTACAAAATTCTCCAGCAACACCCCCCACCCCCACCCCCCCTCCTCCTCCTCCTCCTTCCCATGAGAGAGAGAGGAAAAGCTGAAACTGATTCACAGGCACATAATAATGACAGACTATGAGATGGTATTAATGATAAGATTTAAGGACCTTTTGCACCCTACCCCTATGTTCTCTTGAGAGAATGAAAATCTCACCTGAAAGAATCATTTCTAGTTCTCCCCTAATCAGACTCTGAAAAATGGTAGCGACCCTATAGTAAAAGTGTAAGCTTCTCCTTACTAGAAGGGAAATGCACCAGTTGAATTGACTCCACTTCTGTTGCATCACTGATCTCAAGGAAGAAACCCCACGGAATCATTTTCGTTAGTCTGCAAATCACCGTACATCACCCCAGCAGTGACCATTACACTTGATTACTTTTGTGTTTCCTAACAGATGCTTTAATATGTCCATTAAATACCCAAGATTCTACATTCTAGTTCCTTATGTCAGTTATCTATTTAAGAAAAAATAAATTAAAGAGGTCCCTTCAGCAATTATATCCAATAGTTGTGAGAAGTAAACTCCCCAAATCATAGCTATTTCGACATAAGCCCCCCAAATCATGTCGATTATTGCACTTAAGACCACGTTAGCTTCAGTATGGGTTTAAATAACCTAAAGCCATGATTAATGTTAACCGGAGACGTCAAATGTCTACTTTACCCGAGGTTCAAGTAAAAGAAGATGAACAAACCAAAACTCATCTTCTTCCTAAAATAATATCTTCTACATTAAACCATAATTTCATCTACTCCTAGCTCTCTAGATCGATAGGAAATGGAGATTGTTTGTAGAGAAAATTACATCTTTGGGTTGTGTAGAACATTGGAAGGAAGATATATCTTGAAGAGAAGGTAGTTTAATGGTACAAATTCTCATTGTTGATATTTGATGCTTCTGATGTTGTTTAATATCAAAATTGTACTGTTTAGGGTTTCGTTCTTGTTGCGGAAGTAGAACAATGTTGTTTTCATCCCCCTCAAATTTTACAAGGGTGCAATTTGGATATGGTTATAGGCAACTATGATACCAAAACTTTATAGGGTTGCTTGAGTTTATTGACATTGTTTACTTACTATTTGGCTACAATTCCATTCTTTTAAGCTTGCCAACTTACTATTTGGTTAGAAAAAATTTCCATGTTCTTTAGGGTTTTGCTTTCTAACAAGAGAGAAAGACATGGAGAAATTGAAGGTGAAGAAGAATATTAGAAGAAACGTACAAGTTGGATGGGAGGAAAAGGAAAGTTTGCAGGATTACAAGAATAAGGGAGGAAGGAAATGGAAGTACATTCTATCCATTGGGTGGCCTAAAAAGAGGGTTATACTTATACCAGTCATAAATGTCACAAACGTCAACTTTAACACTCTACATTAACCCAAGGTAATTGAGTGCAATTATCAACAAGATTTAGGGGGTTCCTTGCCAAATAATATGATTTGGGAGGTTTATGTCAAAATAGCTATAATTTGGGGGCTTATATCCCAAAAAATCCTTAAAATTAATGTCGTAAAGTTACATAAGTTTCCTCCCTCAAAGGAGTGAATGGTGGACTACATGATGTACCTCTTCGCCTGAACATCAACACAAATTGACACAAAAGCCTAAGATATCAAGACTTCAACACTATAGCAACACAGCACTAAGTGCGCATACAAATATGTCATGTTGGAGGAGTATCACTGTCCAACACATATCAGACACTCCCACCACTGCCCATATGGAGTGTTAGTACTACCTAGTAGACTTATGTTCACATTGCCACATATGCCCTGGCCGCTAGAGGCGCAATATAACAGAAATTTATTCTGAACCTCCCCTCCACCAAGCATGGCCACTTTTTCAAGTGCTAACTACAAAGCTGAAAAAGTTCAAACTAAAACCCCTTTGTTTCTCCTTACAAAATAAAGAAACAAAAAAAGGGACATCCCAATGCCTCAAGCCTTCCATTTATGCAGGGACAGGGACAGGGGAAGGTCAAGATATATGCAGCCTTACCCCCATAAAATGAAGAAACAAGTTACACCTTTATCTTATTTGTTACAATGTATTTCTCCAATATGCATAACCATGCCCATCTTAATTAAATGGCTGGGACAAGGACTTGGAAGGCATACATAATATCAATCAAGAAGCACACAACAATGAGTATGAGCATGTATCCACCTGTGATTTATATTCTTAGAGGTTGACAATCATCAAAGTGTCAACAATGACTATCTGAAGCCAAAATGGTAGCATAGACATTCCCAACTCCAAGCATAATTTAAAGCTCACAACATTATTAGAGTCCAGAATCAAGACGACGTTAATCAAGCTTATCTAAATGGGTGGGTGGAGGGTTTGAGTTGTGGTTCAAACTGAAAAGTTCAGGTGTGTAATTCACAATTGATTCCACTAAAGTTAATGGTGGCAGTAAAGCAATTCTGACTGGCTCAACTTGCCAATATAGCAAATCAGTTCAGTTTGTGCATTTAGGTTGTCTAATCAAGACTAAGCTTAACTTTAGGCTTAATTAGTAAGGTTTTTTGCGTAAAAGTTCCTTAAATCTACGATATTTTTAAAAGAAGTCCCCAAATCTTGTTAATTGCTTAGAAATCCCCCAAATCACTAGCAATTGAATATATTTCGCCATGTTTAACTTAACACATGAAAAATGGAAATATTTCGTTGAATTACCAAAAGCTTTTTTGGACACTTGTACCTCTCCCATCACTTACTCCGTTCCTCTTCATCTTGTTCTCCCTCACTTGTGTTGTACGGACTTGGATACGACACGACACGGTTAGACGCAGTGACAACGGCGCGACAACTACTTGGCGTGTACTAGTGTATTTTGGAGCTTTTCGGTTGTGTCCGAGACGTGTCTGACCTGATCCACATTTTTGGAGTATCTGTAGTCGTCCCTCTTCCTCCCCGCCTACTGCTTGCGCATGTGAGCTTAATTAAATGGCTGGGACAAGGACTTGGAAGGCATACATAATATCAATCAAGAAGCACACAACAATGAGTATGAGCATGTATCTGCCTGTGATTTATATTCTTAGAGGTTGACAATCATCAAAGTGTCAACAATGACTATCTGAAGCCAAAATGGTCGCATAGACATTCCCAACTCCAAGCATAATTTAAAGCTCACAACATTATTAGAGTCCAAAATACACTAGTACACACCAAGTAGTTGTCACGCCGTTGTCATTGTGTCTAACCGTGTTGTGTCGTATCCAAGTCCGTACAACACAAGTGAGTGAGAACAAGATGAAGAGGAACGGAGTAAGTGATGGGAGAGGTACAAGTGTCCAAAAAAGCTTTTTGGTAATTCAACGGAATATTTCCATTTTTCATGTGTTAAGTTAAACATGGCGAAATATATTCAATTGCTAGTGATTTGGGGGATTTCTAAGCAATTAACAAGATTTGGGGACTTCTTTAAAAATATCGTAGATTTAAGGAACTTTTACGCAAAAAACCTTACTAATTAAGCCTAAAGTTAAGCTTAGTCTTGATTAGACAACCTAAATGCACAAACTGAAATGATTTGCTATATTGGCAAGTTGAGCCAGTCAGAATTGCTTTACTGCCACCATTAACTTTAGTGGAATCAATTGTGAATTACACACCTGAACTTTTCAGTTTGAACCACAATTCAAACCCTCCACCCACCCATTTAGATAAGCTTGATTAACGTCGTCTTGATTCTGGACTCTAATAATGTTGTGAGCTTTAAATTATGCTTGGAGTTGGGAATGTCTATGCGACCATTTTGGCTTCAGATAGTCATTGTTGACACTTTGATGATTGTCAACCTCTAAGAATATAAATCACAGGCAGATACATGCTCATACTCATTGTTGTGTGCTTCTTGATTGATATTATGTATGCCTTCCAAGTCCTTGTCCCAGCCATTTACCAAAAGCTTTTTTGGACACTTGTACCTCTCCCATCACTTACTCCGTTCCTCTTCATCTTGTTCTCCCTCACTTGTGTTGTACGGACTTGGATACGACACGACACGGTTAGACGCAGTGACAACGGCGCGACAACTACTTGGCGTGTACTAGTGTATTTTGGAGCTTTTCGGTTGTGTCCGAGACGTGTCTTATACGTGTCTAACATGATCCACATTTTTGGAGTATCCGTAGTCGTCCCTCTTCTGGGCCTACTGCTTGCGCATGTGAGCTTGATTATGCAAGCAAAAGGAGGAGGAGGGAGAAGAGAGGAGGGGACATCAAGGAGGAATGGGGAGGGAGAAATGATAGTGAGATTGTTTTAGTATGGTGCAGTGGAAGGGGAAGGAAAATTAAAAAGTATTAGGTAATGGAGGATTAGTAGTCATGGATTCACGATGGAAGAGTGGGCGTTCAGGTGGAGGATGAGTAAGGAGAAAGAGGAGTTGGTAGCCATGAGTAGGAGAAAAATGGACAGGATATTGAGGTACAAGAGGAGGAGGGTGAGAGGGAGGGCGAGGGAATTGGTGTTAACGAGTTTAGTGTGTGGAAGGAGTGGAAGGAGAGAGAAAAAAGAGCTAATGAAGTATGGAGGAAGAAGAGGAGAGCAAAATAGTCTTCTGATGTAGGGTTAGGTTAGTTTTTTGCTGATATATGCGAAAAGGGCCCTATAAAACAATTGTTAGTGATCTGGCGAACTTTTAAGCAATTAACAAGATCTCAGGTACTTACTTAAAAATATCGTAGATTTAAGGGTTGAGACTAGCTTAAGGCTTTTAAGAATTTTAGGCTCCCGCTCAAGAAATAGGAAGCCCACATAAATAACATCAAATCAGCTTCACCATCACAAGTTTCACCATAGCACTCTACTACATGACACAATCATACTCTAGTTTTCACTAGATTTTAAACTTAAGACTACTTCAAACTATCTTGCACTCTTTCCACAAAACCCCAAACTTTAAAGACCCATCAAGATTTCTAATTGTACAGGTATGAACAAGCTTGCAGTTTACTAAAGGCAAAAGCAAGCTTAACTTTGTAGTTTAAGAATCGGAAGAATTAAATATTCCTACTAAACAAGTGAAATCTAAGATGTCTTTGAATCTCTCTCGCTGATTTTAAGGATTATATAAGGCAGCCTACTCCATAAAGCCTACTCCATAAAGTGATGATTGATACCAAGTTGGAAGTGCAAATATGCATATGCCAAAATTTCAATTTTAAAGCTTAAGGGTCCGTTTGGATATGCTTTCTGAAATTTCTTTCTGAAAACAGTTTTCTGAAATGAAGTTATAAAGTTGTTTTTTGAGTACAGAGATTTTGAGTTTGCGTTTGGTTATTTTCATCTGAAAATTGGTTTTTGGAAACCAAAGTTTAAAATTCTGTTTGGAAAAATTTTCAGAAAATTATATTTTTAATGAAATTATTTTTGTAGAAAATAATGTCCCTGTGTCCGGGGTTTCCGTGTCCGTCCCCACCACTGTCCCTAAATCGAGGTCGAGATGACTCGAGTCGTCGTCCAGACACGCCGACGGAACCCTAACCATCGTCGAGGAGGCGATGGCCCCTCCAACTCCACCGCAGCCTAGGGCTCGACGAAGGGAGGCGTGGGGCTTAAGGCCTCCACCGCAGCCGCTCGAGGCCTCTTCCGCTCGAGCCGGTCGTCATCGTGGTCGATTCGTCGTGTTCGTGTCGTTCCCTGTAACACCCTTTTTTTTAAAAATTTAAATTAATTTTCTAGATTTTTGGTAATTTTTAATTAATTATTAAAAATGTCCCTCATAGATTAATATTTTTAATGTATTAAATTAATTATTAAAATATTACAAAAATTATATTTTTGGGTGTATAATTAATTATTGGATGTTGTGTAATTTTTCTGGAATTTATTAGGCTCAAAAACTATTTTTAATTAGCTAAAAACTATTGTTTTATTTAAACCGGACTGAACCGAACCAGACTGAACCAAACCGGACCTAAGCTAACCCAAACCGGACCCAACCGCCCTAGCGGGTCGGATCCGGACCCGACCCGCCGACCCGCTGACCCACTCCCCCACTCACAGAACACCCCGACCCCCGACCCGCGCAAACCGCGGCCTCCCCCTCCCTCTTCTCCTTCACATAAACCCCCACTCCCTCAATCTCTCACACAACCAACCACACCCCCTCACTCTCCAATCACCCGCGAGCAACTCCGGCCGCCGCACGCCGCACGCCGCCGAACGCCACCGGAAAACGACCGCCAACCTCGCCGCAAAATTGTCCAGTCTCGAACAGCATCAAGGTACCCTTCTTCTAGCTCTCGTATCTCCTTGTGTATTGATCTGAATTTAGTTTTGTCGAATCCTATACGAAGACCACTTGACCCTCTCGAAATCCCGTACAACTAGTTCGGGGTATCGCGTCCTGTGTCAATCGCAAACCGCGACGCAAAAACAGAAAAAACAACCAAATTTCTGAAATTCAGAAATCGTCCCGAACGCACAAGTTCACGGCCATTTTTCTCTTAACCTGTGTATTATTTCTGAATTCTGTTTGAACAGTTAATTAGACAACATAACCGAGATTGAAACCCTATAATTAGTTTAATTTATGGTGTTGTAGATTATGATTTATTCGTGGGTGAAATTGACCAAAAACTTGGTTATTTAAAACCCATTTTTTCCGGAACTGAGTGCGCCCCGCTAAACGAGGCGACTTGGTCGCGTGCGAATTTCACCAAAAGGTGCGCACCGTTAATACGGACATGTGAAATTTCGCAGAAGTTGATTTGGATGTGCATGCATACCGGAATCAACGCGTATCCGTCGACAACACCCCGGATCGGCCATGTTTTAAAACTCGTAACTTCGTGTGTGCTCG
The DNA here is from genome assembly GCA_036927795.1 of Iris macrosiphon. Classification (NCBI taxonomy): domain Eukaryota; kingdom Viridiplantae; phylum Streptophyta; class Magnoliopsida; order Asparagales; family Iridaceae; genus Iris; species Iris macrosiphon. The sequence goes on along the minus strand of JAYESA010000008.1, from coordinate 78,478,731 downwards.
TCGTTTCGTAACAAAACTTGCGCCATCAGGTTCGTAGCATTATGTTGGTCCTGTGACCCAAGTTTGGTTCGATTCTGAGAACGTTGACAAAATTCCGTATCGTGGGCCCCACGGCTCCACTTGACGGACGATTTTGTGATCGGCTCATCGGAATCCAGTTCTGGATATTCCGTTGGGTTTGTATCGTCGTTCTGGACTTGTAGACACTAATTTTGAGAAATTTGGAGAACTTTGTCTCTGGCACGCTTTTTGGTGCGAAGTGGGCCACATGTGGACCACGCTTTGACCAGAAACTGTCAATTTTGCCCCTGTGTCCAAATTGGACTTATGGGTAGTCAATCCTAGCTATTTCATATCTTCTGGAAATGATGGTAATGTTTGTTTTAGCATCCGAAGGCGTTCCTGAAAATTTTACGAATACCGGAGCAACTGTTGGAATCCACGCACCAGACAAGTGTACCTTGCCATACTTGCAGTAAATTGTTTCATATTATTCTCTTGATATATTTATGTGATATATATGTTCCACCTAGGACCGTGTGACATTACTTAACGTCTGAACAAGATTCGGGTGTCAACACCGTACGCAGAGTTGTGTAACGTCACCTAGAGATTGATATCGCTACCCTATACAGTTTCGTGCTTGCATTATCAAGTACGACATACCACAGGACACCTGACACTATTCATGAGACAGAATCTTCCTGAGATATTCATGGTGATTCTGTATAGGTTACATGTAGATATTACATATTCTTAGCTATCATTATGACTCGTTGCATCAGTTAGAAGTCATGATCTTGCGTGACATGAACATGAGACGTCGTGGACATGAGACGTGTGATTACATTGGATGGGGAGAGACACACAGGCTACAGGTTAATTATATTATTACAGTGCCGTAGCCACGCCGAGCTAGGCTCCTACATGATATCACTGCTACCGGCTCCCCGACACAGAGCTTGTAGTAGTCTCAGCCTGAGTTCTAGTGATGCTCTCATTTTGCATATCACTTAGCTGGTTACATAGTTTACCCTATTGATTCATTTATTATTATACTGCATTTATTTGGCTTGAGTTATTCTTGTACCTTGCTATGTCCCATGAGGACCTGGAATCCGGATTATGTCCCCAGGTTTAGCAGAGGAGATCTACCCCGAGGTGTACAGGACAGGAGTAGACATTGGAGCAGTAGGACGAGCTGATCGCCGAGGATTTCTCCTGAGTATCTGCTTTATCTATACTCAGTTATTTCTGTTGTTTCTTGTTTATTGAATTAATGTATCAAACTCATTATCGGGTTGTTCCCTAGAGATATGTTTCATTGAGACTTGATGTTGCTTTATATTTCATATTGATTGTATTTATTTCTGTGGATGAGATTAGTATCATAGACCTTTATAGTTATTTTTCAGCTTAAGTACACCCTGATGGGTCCATTAAATTGGGTTTGCCCATTGGAGTGTGTTGCTGGCTATTGTCACGTGTCTAGTCCCTCGGTATTTTGGGACTGGGGCGTCATATGATTTTTGTGGTGGCCCATGCAGGTCAACGACTAAATTGTTTCGGTTTCAACTAAGGAATCGAGCAAGCCTGCGATAAAGATAGGATAAGTTATAGGATCTCATCCACTTGATTGATTCGTTCTTGACCTCTATATCGACTTCAAAATAATTTATTGACTTGCATCCTGCCTTGATTCTTCTGTACGCTTCTCATAGTTTATTTTGGATGCAGAGTAATGGATCCACCAGCAAGCGACGAGACTCCTGCAGGAACACCACCAGGTTTTGTTGTTCCCCACGAAGATGAAGTGACATCAGTTGGTGGAGGTCAAACAACACAACAAAGCAGTCAAGCAAATCAGCATGCTTCTAGATTTCGGCGATATGACATTCCACCTCCGCCGCAGTTTACTCCACCAATGCCCGTATTTCCACAAGGGCAGGCTATGGACGGGCAGCAGATATTTCAAATGTTCTATGTAATGATGCAAGCCCAACAGCATGTTCAACAAGAGGCTCTGCGTCACGAGGTGAACTTGAGGAACAGCCTAGTACTCGCACTGGAGCAGTCGAATCTACCAGCACGACGGCCTTCGACAGGCTCTATCACCGATTTCCGCCAGCTGAAGCCCCGCACCTTTTCTGGCAAGGAGGAGCCCACTGAAGTTCATGAGTGGCTCACAAACACTCAACACCAGTTGGAAGCAACTGAACTTCCGAGGAAGCGATGGATGACTGCCGTCAGGATGTAGTTGACGGATAATGCGCATCACTAGTGGCTATCTGAGGAGACGACTCGGACCAGACCGAGTCACTTGGGAAGAGTTCTATAGACTCTTTCAGGAGATGTACATTCCATCTATTGCTCGATCGGAACTTCGGGACAAGTTCAATCGCCTCACTCAAGACAATATGACAGTGGAAGAATACAATGCGGAGTTCATCCGTCTGAGTCGCTTCGCCCCTACCCTGATCCCGACAGAAGAAGAGAAGGCTGAAAAGTTCTTCGACGGACTAAATTTTGAGCTACAGAGACTGATTGGCTCTGTTGCACCTACTTCTTACTCGGACGTCTTTGTTGCAGCACGACGCATGGAGCGCGTCACCAGGAGAGAGTCCAGCCTGAAGCGGCATTTCACATCAGCACCAGCCAGAGCACCACAGGAAGAAGCTGCAAAGAGATCTCACATGCACCAACCACCCAGAGCATCTCCGCAGGCACTGCCTATCTGTCAATATTGTGGCAAGCGAGGCCATATTGAGAACGAGTGCAGACGCAAAATGGGATTATATTTGATTTGCGGATCCAACCAACATTTAGTCAAGGAATGCCCTGAGCGTCGAGAGAAAGCAACAATGGTAAACCGATAAGCTTTACCAGCACCGAGGCCAGCCTATCCAGCATTGGAAGCACCACAGACGGGAGTTGAAGGAGTCATACCACCAGCTACAGGGGGTATCAGCCGAGGCCACCTTTGGCAACCCAGGCAACACTTTTTCAGCAAGCCCAGCAACAGCAGAGGACACCACCACAAGGACGCAGACGTGCTTTTACAATGACAATGGCGGACACACAGACTCGAGAATTAGCGAATACGCGTAAGATTTAAGTTATTCATAGCTATCTATTCCTAGTAATGCCATAGCACGTGCCTGTTAATTCATTTCTTTAGCCTCAAACCTAGTATTTTGAACTTGTTAGTAATTGATACCTAAGTTTCTCATAAGTTGTAGTTGATCCTTGCTCTAACCAAATTCCATTACTCTTGAATGTCCTCTCTCAATGCCTAGGAAAAAGTTTTTCCTTCCCTATGTGTTCTGCTTAACCCTCACCCTCGATCTTTCCTTGTTCACGATTCCTTACTCCTTGTGTCGTGCTTCAACCAATATGTCGTGCAACCGCATCATCATTACTGTCGGTTATTTTCTTAATTGCGAGGACACAATTTTTTTAAGGTGGGTAGATTGTAACACCCTTTTTTTTAAACTTTTTAAAATAAATTTTCTAAATTTTTTGTTATTTTTAATTAATTATTAAAAATGTCCCTCATGGATTAATATTTTTAATGTATTAAATTAATTATTAAAATATTACAAAAATTATATTTTTGGGTGTATAATTAATTATTGGATGTTGTATAATTTTTATGGAATTTATTGGGCTCAAAAACTATTTTTAATTAGCTAAAAACCATTGTTTTATTTAAACCGAACCAGACTGAACCAAACCGGACCTAAGCTAATCCAAACCGGACCCAACCGCCTTAGTAGATCGGATCCGGACCCAACCCGCCGACCCGCAAGCCCGCAAGCCCGCTGACCCACTCCCCCACTCACAGAACACCCCAACCCCCGACCCGCGCAAACCGCGGCATCCCCCTCCCTCTTCTCCTTCACATAAACCCCCACTCCCTCAATCTCTCACACAACCAACCACACCCCCTCACTCTCCAATCACCCGCGAGCAACTCCGGCCGCCACACGCCGCCGAACGCCACCGGAAAACGACCGCCAACCTCGCCGCAAAATTGTCCAGTCTCGAACAGCATCAAGGTACCCTTCTTCTAGCTCTCGTATCTCCTTGTGTATTGATCCGAATTTAGTTCTGTCGAATCCTATGCGAAGACCACTTGACCCTCTCGAAATTCCGTGCAACTAGTTCGGGGTATCGCGTCCTGTGTCAGTCGCAAACTGCGATGCAAAAACAGGAAAAACAACCCAATTTCTGAAATTCAAAAATTGTCCCGAACTCACAAGTTCACGGCCATTTTTCTCCCAACCTGTGTATTATTTCTGAATTATGTTTGAACAGTTAATTAGACAACATAACCGAGATTGAAACCCTGTAATTAGTTTAATTTATGGTGTTGTAGATTGTGATTTATTCGTGGGTGAAATTGACCAAAAACTTGGTTATTTAAAACCCAATTTTTTTCGGAACTGGGTGCGCCCCGCTAAACGAGGCGACTTGGTCGCGTGCGAATTTCACCAAAATGTGCACACCGTTAATACGAACGTGTGGGATTTCGCAGAAGTTGATTTGGATGTGCGTGCACACCGAAATCAACGCGTATTCGTCGACAACACCCCGTATCGGCCATGTTCTGAAACTCGTTGTAACTTCGTGTGTGCTCGTCGTTTCGTAACGAAACTTGCACCATCAGGTTCGTAGCATTATGCTGGTCCTGTGACCCAAATTTGGTTCAATTCTGAGAACGTTGACAAAATCTCGTATCGTGGGCCCAATGGCTCTACTTGATGGGCGGTTTTGTGATCGGCTCATCGGAATCCAGTACTGGACATTCCGTTGGATTTGTATCGTCGTTCTGGACTTGTAGACACTAAGTTTGACAAATTTGGAAAACTTTGTCTCTGGTACGCTTTTCGGTGCGAAGTGGGCCACATGTGGACCCCGCTTTGACCAGAAACTGTCAATTTTGCCCCTGTGTCCAAATTGGACTTATGGGTAGTCAATCCTAGCTATTTCATATCTTCTGAAAATGATGGTAATGTTTGTTTCAACATCCGAAGGCGTTCCTGAAGATTTCACGAATACCGGAGCAACTGTTGGAATCCAAGCACCAGGCAAGTGTACCTTGCCATACTTGCAGTAAATTGTTTCATATTATTCTCTTGATCTATTTCTGTGATATATATGTTCCACCTAGGACAGTGTGACATTACTTAACGTCTGAACAAGATTCGGGTGTCAACACCATACGCGGAGTTGTGTAACGTCACCTAGAGATTGATATCGCTACCATATACATTTTCGTGCTTGCATTATCAAGTACGACATACCACAGGACACCTGACACTATGCATGAGACAGAATCTTTCTGAGATATTCATGGTGATTCTGTATAGGTTACAGGATTCGTGACATAGATATTACATATGCTTAGCTATCATTATGACTCGTTGCATCAGTTAGAGGTCATGATCTTGCGTGACATGGACATGAGACGTCGTGGACATGAGACGTGTGATTACATTGGGTGGGGAGAGACACACAGGCTACAGGTTGATTATATTATTACGGTGTCGTAGCCACGCCGAGCTAGGCTCCTACATGATATCACTGCTACCGGCTCCCCGACACAAAGCTTGTAGTAGTCTCAGCCTGAGTTTTAGTGATGCTCTCATTTTGCATATCACTTAGCTGGTTACATAGTTTACCCTATTGATTCATTTATTATTATACTGCATTTATTTGGCTTGAGTTATTCTTGTACCTTGCTATATCCCATGAGGACCTGGAATCCGGATTATGTCCCCAGGTTTAGCAGAGGAGATCTACCCCGAGGTGTACGGGACAAGAGTAGACATTGGAGCAGTACCAGAACCAGAGGACGAGGTGATCGCCGAGGATTTCTCCTGAGTATCTGCTTTATCTATACTCAATTATTTCTGTTGTTTCCTGTTTATTGAATTAATGTATCAAACTCATTATCGGGTTGTTCTCCGAGATATGTTTCATTGAGACTTGATGTTGCTTTATATTTCATATTGATTGTATTTATTTCTGTGGATGAGATTAGTATCATAGATCTTTATAGTTGTTTTACATCTTAAGTACATCTTGATGGGTCCATTAAATTGGGTTTGCCCATTGGAGTGTGCTGCTGGCCATTGCCACGTGTCTAGTCCCTCGGTATTTTGGGACTGGGGCGTGACATTCCCTCCGTGTCATGGTCGAGTCGTCGTCGTGGCCGAGTCGAGTCCGGTCGAGTCATCATTCTCCCTTCACTCCCCAATTTTTTTCCATTCTAGAAGAGAGAGAGAGAGAGAGAGAGAGTGAGTTTGGGGGAAGGGTTGTTGGTGGGCTCCGCCAAAACCAAAAAATAAAACTTTTAGGAAAGAGGTTTTTCCCCAGTTCTAAAAGCAATGTTTAAACGTTAGCTCCCAAAAAAAAATTCTGAACTTCATCTCTCAGTGTGATTACCCAAACACGTTTTCCCCCTCCAGCTGCTTTATAACTCAGAAAGCTGAGTTATAAAGGAGATCCAAGCAGGCCCTAAGAATCTCAGATATACCACTCACTTACAGAACTTTTGCCTCTTTTCCTTTCATAATCACTCAGGCTCAGGAATTCACCTCAACCCCTTGACCATGGAGTTCATCCTATATGGCAAGCCACAAATTTGAAATAGATTCATTTTCTTAGTATTTTGGTTGGATCTGCGCAGGGCAGGGCAGGGCAGGGCAGGCTTGAGATAAAAAAATACTTAAAGCTAAACTTGAGGCAATTTAAAGCTAATCAAAAGCACAAATTTAGGTCGGACCCATTTCACAGCCTTCCTCTAAAGAGACTTCCTCATATGTTGATATATAACCATTTCTAAAAGATTTAGACATCTCCTAATAATGCAACCAAATAAAATCCTCCTCTTTTTTTGCCCTGTAGTCTTTATTCGTGCTGATCCTATTCTACTCTGTAGGCCAAAAACGAGCGGAGTGAGGTGACGTGTCGGAAAGTAATAGCGACTCCATTTCTCTTTTATTTAAAACTAGGACTACCTACCCTAGAGATGAAGAGAGAACCCAACATAGAGACTGTGTTTGATAATAAACGAAAGAAATGAAACTAGGTTTATACGAAACCCTTTCTTTGGTTTACAAACAAGAAAAAGAAGTACAATTAATCCTATACGAAGATGTTAAGTACAAAAATTTAATCTGGATAAATATTGCTATAGGAGTCTGATCTGCGGTCGATCACTTTGTCCCTTGGACCACACGATGATGAAGAAGTGTTGTAGAAGACAGAGAAACTTCAAAGATTGCAAGAGGGAGTGGATGCTCGATGCCAAAATCGTCGATCACTACTCTCTGTCTGTGCTCTGGATTCTTCTCTCAAAAATTAATTTTCGACCCCTGACCTCTGTCAATAGAGGTCTCTATTTATAGAGTCCAATTGTCGTAACCGTCCAATCGGCGTAGAAGCCGAACAGTGGAGAGTGGGGCGCTCTTTACGCAGCGGTTATGATAACTGCTACCCACGTCTAAATGATCTCTCGACTCTGCGTGTGACGTGTGTCCCATTATGAGGTAACGCGTATAACTGCTGCGAAGATCACGGCATGCAAGCCACGTGGGTAACTGTCCCTTGCGTAGAGATGATTGGCGTAGAAACCGAATAGCTGTCATAATGGCATAGAAGCCGGGTAACTGTTATGTTGGCATAGAAGCCAAGTATGCGTAGAAGCCCAGCAGGCATAGAAGTCCAATAGCTGTCAAGTTGGCGTAGAAGCCAAGTGCTTTGCAAATATAATCTGATTCGGCGTATTTCGAGGAGATAACGTACAGCGTGCTCCTATAGCTGAAAGTAGCCAGGTCGGCGTATTTCGAGGAGATAGCGTACAGCATGCTCCTATAGCTGAAAATAGCCTGATAGCGTAATATGCGGGGATGGTGATGTGGACGTATTAGTCATAATTATGGCTCACCCAGTCTTTGAAAGTAGAACCAAATCTCGTGCATTAAATGAAGAGATCTGCCCCCATCACGCGCATTAACTGCAGAGACGTGCCTCGAGCTCTGTACGAAGAGCAGCTTTTGACGTGGCGGTTCGTTTCGTCTCCTGCTGAGCGTAAAAGCTCACGTCTGCCTGTGTAAAACTAGGCAGCGTATTCCCTTGAATGCGTAAAAGCAATTTATATCAAGGAAATGTCACTAAACGACGGTCTGGGTCTCTGTGCCGAACCATCATTACAGCCGTCGTCTGGATAGTCGTGCAGTACTCTTTGTCAGGAGTCAGGTTCACTGCATGATCTGACAGGTTCGTTCGAGGCATACGAAGAGTTCTCCGTACAACTTCCCACTGCATTAAAAGCGAGCAGGTTTTACACCAAAGTGACGATGTAACAACCTTTTACGCTGAAGCAGTCTGAAAATACTGCATTACGCGGGTTGTTCTGGAGCTATGTTTTACGCTGTACTAGCGATGAAGCTCTGTTGTACGCCAATGGCTCTGAAGTCATGTCTTACGCCACACAGTACTGAAACTCTGCTTTACGCGGGTTTTATGCATACTGCGTATAATTCTGCAGCGTATTTTTCATGCTTCTACAAGACCCCCTCAAAGTTTTCAAATTCCACGTAATTTGAAACACTTTGAATGAAGCATGAAACGGTCAAGTCTGACTCTTTCCTCGAGGCTGATTTCTCGGCGGATTTTTGGGAGTTTGTTGGGATTCGGTGTATTCTCCTTTGCCTATATAAAGGCTGATGAATTAACCTGTTCTTCCCACACTTCCTTTACCTCAAAGAGATGGTTGCCGAGGTTCGTTTTGCTGACTTGAGGAAGAAGAAGATCATGTTCTTCCAGCATGTAGGGGGCCGAAAAAGAAGGCGTCTTCGAGCAAATGTCCTCTGCAACGATTGATCATGGAAGGATATCATAGCTTCCTTTGCTCGGGATGATCAGCAATTTCATATGGCGATTCGTCCAGGAGAGAGGAAGGGTCACATTGGACCACACAGCTTGCAAGCTGTATTTTCTCCCGTTATGGCGCTGGCCGAGGATAGGCAGTTTAGCCCTGTCTTCCAGTATTGAGTTGGGTTTGAACACCCAACTCAATTCTAGGGCATGCCTGCTATGGCGTATGGAGGATGGGCTCTTGAATAATTTATACAGGCCCAGTTCTGTATCCTCCCGCCATTGATCATTTTCTTGTTCATCGACTGTGAAAGTCGATGAACTGCTGTAGAAGACAGAAAAGGATCTCCACCAATACGAGAACCTGACAGAACAGATTCTTGGCGTGATCCTAAATGAGAATGAGAAACCCTTTGTAGAAAAAGGATTTCCATCATATGTAATCATGAAGATGAAAAACCCTTTGTAGACTGGATTTCCATCATATGTAATCATGATTCAATAAAATTGTCTTCTTTTATGCATCTGATGATTTGTCATATTTGCTGTGATGAAGTCTGAATAGTGTGCAGCTTCGACATTTCTGGATAGTTTTACGCCGACTCTGATAAAATAATATCTGATCTCGTCTCGTCTTTTACGCGTAACCGAAGACACGTAGAAAGCTCCTTGGCATTTAAGTCGAATATCGAACTGTCATGCTGTTTCGAACGAGGAGTCGCGTAGAATTCTGAATTGTCACTTCCCTGATAAGAAGAATTCTGTTCAGACCATCATTTTCAAGAACAATTTCCCGGAAATCCCTTGAAATAGGGCGAGAAACGACTGTCAAAACTGGCCATGCTTACTTTTTTAGAAAGGATTCTGTCTGGACTTTGGATGAATTTCCAATTGACCTAAGAAGAAGAGTCGTCTCCCATGTTGAACCCTGTATGTTTTGGGTACTTGGAATGTTTTGTGGCCAAGAAGGAGCATCTTCTTCGTAAACCCTTGTAATTGGCCGTCTTGAGAATTGTTCAGATATACGCATACTCTGGCCTGCGTATTTTAAGATATGCGGAAAGTCATAGATCCGTAGTGTAGATTTGTAACTTCTGAGCGTAAAATCATAGGTTTGTAGCCTCTCGAGCGTAAAATAGCTTCTGAGCGTGAAATCGTAGATTTATAGCTTCTGAGTGTGAAGTCGTAGGTTTGTAGCCTCTCGAGCGTAAAACTACCGAGCGTAAAAGCATCCGGGCGTAAAACCATAGACTTATAGCCTCTGAGCGTAAAACCGTAGATTTGTGGCCTCTGAGGGTAAAAAGCTCCTTTAGCGTAAAATCGTAGATCTGCTCTGCGCGAAAATTTTGAATCCGCTGACTGTCCGTCTTCCCTATATGATAGGCTGACGTGGTCCCGAATCATAACCAAATATTAAATATCGGATTTGGTTAGGGATTCGAGGCGTCATCCAAACTCTATAAATACCCCAAGACCTTCAGAGAAGAAACCCTTCATCTGTCTTTTGCAAAAAACCTTCGTCTCTTTGAGAACTCTTCTTCGCTTCTTCTCTGAGCACTCTGAGTTTTAGCCATGGCACCGAAACAACCTTCCACCGCTAAGGGGAAAAAAGCTGCATCTTCTTCTCGCTCCTCTGCTCATGCACGAGCGACTCCCATTGGGCTGAGCGAACCTCGCTCTGAACGAAGTGTCCCGCCGTCAAGCTGTGCACCAGGCGTCATAGGTAAAATTTTTGGGAAGAAAAAAAAACAAAACCCTTCGCACACGTTGTACGTGAAAACACAAGGTCATCTTCTGTGCTGAGAGCCTCTTCGAGGGAGATGATGCACAGAGATGTTTTATTATTACGCCCACATTCCTAATGTGTCAGCGTAAGAACTCCAAATTTTTGCAGTCTGGCGTAAAAACCCATACTGTCGAGATTTGGTATTTTACTGCAAACCTTGAATTTTACGCGCTGGATGAATACCGGCGTAAAAATTCAAATTTTGTCAATCCAGCGTAAAAGCTCAGATTGTTATCTGCTGCCAACCTTGAATTTTACGCCATGGAGACATAGATTCCGGCGTAAAAGCTCAAGTTTTTATAGTCTTGGCGTAAAAGCACAGACTGATAATCTTTGGGGCAAATTGCAAGAGTGTAATGTCTAGTGCAAACACTGACTCATTTTTCTTGCATTTTGCAGTGGACTTGCAGATCTCTCCTTTGGCTGATGTGATGGGTTCTGCTGCTGGGATGCTGAACTCGAATTATCTGGAGGATTTTTCACATGTGACATTCCCCATTTTTGGAGCCAATTACCCTGAAGAAAGGGGAATTCTGATATCGTCCCAAGGAGAGTGCATGCTGCTGAGTATGCTCAGTGGGGAGCCTCTGACGTATATAGATGGGGCCGAATATAGGAAGCCAGCTTTCCTCTTCGGGGATATGATTGATAAACAATTCCAGACGAAGCCCAAGAAGAAAAATTGGATGTTTACTGCTGATGGCATGGTCATGTTCCTGCCAAGGATGCCCAGAGATTACCCTATCTCGGCATTCTTCCATGCCACGCATCACAGGAAGATGTCATGGACCCTGACCCCTAATCTTCACGGCCAGCCGGGGAAGATATTTTATTAGAAAGGATCAGGCCAAGGATTATTTGTGAGCCGCCCTTCAGGCCCTGTTATACCTTTCAGGGAATTACTGCCGGGCAGCGTCCCGAGTGAAGATACTTCACTGCTCCAGCCAGTCCAAATATCGACTTTTTGCAATGACTTCATGGGGCATGGAGGAGTATACCCAAGGTTAATCCTCAGACCAGCGGGTGGGTTAGCCCTGGGAATCTTCGATGGGCCCGCTTAAGTGCCTGGACCTGAAGAACTTTCAGACGGAGCTGGAGAGCATTGGTCTGTTCGCGGCTGTGAGTGCTACCAGTGTTGGGTTACCTCTCAACCCCAACCTGTTTTTGGCTTTGATGGAGCGGTATATCTCGCTCACCGGGACTTTTGCCACTCTGCTGGGGGAGTTGGGCTTAGCCCTTCACGAGATGGCAGAGATTTCAAGACTGCCAATGGGGGAAACTCCTTATGAGGAGTATATGTCCCTACAAACAGGGAATTGAGGGATACAAACCCTCGGGCAGTGGCAGTGTATCAGGAACTGATGTGCCACTACCTTGCTTGCACCACCTTCTATCAGGAGCCGTCTGATTTGGCTCACACCAACAAGTGGGCATCCTATCTCTTCTTTCATCAGGCCAGAGATGCTAAGCCAGACAAAGTTGTGGATAGCAAAGATAAACCCTTAAATCTTCTGAATGTGCTTACTGCTCAGACGGTCGATGATCTTATTGAAGACTCTGGGGCTTCAGACCATGTTCTTGATGAGGAGATAGGGGGTTATCCTGCAGGCACTAAAGCCTACAGTTATATGAGGCATTGTCGCAAGCCTCTGTCAAGGGAAGCTCAATTGGCTGGCTTCCTCTCTGTATGGTTACGCCGATTGGTAGTACCTGGCATCGCATCTGCAGATCGCATTCATCGCAACACCTTATGGCCTACAGTGCGTTTGGTATTTGGGGCAAGACTGGGCCTGCTCCCTGCCATGGTATGCCGGATACAAGCAGGCCTGAGGGCCCTTACTGTGGGCTGCTCGCGGATGAAACACGGCGTGAAGGATTTCAGAGAGTGGAGTTACCATTCCTATATCTGATGGGATGGTTAATCCTTCATAACCCCAGGATGATGTTTCCCGGCTCTGCCAGTAGTTCGGGAGATAATTTCTTGTTGAACTACAAGAATTCTTCATGGAACGTGACCACCGTCGTGGATTGTCGGCGGACATTAAATTTTGCTCACAGCTGGAAGCTCTTCTGTATCGTCCCCATTGTACATATCAATCAACAGGGAACGAAACTTAAGGATGCAGGCCAAGGGAGGACCATTCTTTCTCCTGAAGCCTTTTACTGGTTGGTCTGCATTAGACCTTCTCATCTGCTGTACAGGAGTGAGGACCACAGCTATCTAGAGCCGTATCTGCCTAGCCGTTTCGCCGGGCAATTCGAGTACGACCAGTTGCATGTGGGGAATGCTATCACCAGCTTCAAGTTCAGAGGGGGACTTATCAACGGAGCGAGAGGATGGCGGTACTTCATGATGGGTTGTACTGGAGCAACTTTTACCGTGCCTGCGAACTTCTCTCTCCATGGAGTTGCGCATGCTCCATTCGTACGCCCAATTTTATGCCTCCATTAACACCTTCCATCGTGATTTTGATATGCGTGAAAGTTTTAGGATGCCCTCTCATAAATCCACTGGAAGAGAGGGTGTCCCATCAGTCTCCTCTGACGAGGGTGAAGACCCTGTCGGTCCAGACGAATTTTTGATGACGATACCGAAAGGCCTAATAGCTCCGCCTGCAGAGCCTCTTGTTATCCCCAGTAAGCGAAGGGCTCCTACTCTGAAAGAGCCTTCCCCTCGCAAGAAAAAGAAGACTGTCAGTGGTCCTAACAGGACTTCCAGTCATGAGGCTCCTAGGAGTGAGCCTGTTGTTTCCACTGTTGGGGATGATTTTTTGACTAGAGGTCCTTCGCCTATTAGAGAGGGAACCTCCACAGTTCCGGCTGACAGTGCCGGAGATTCTTTGCTCGGGACTGCTGTCGCTACTACCGCTACTAGTAGTGCAGTGAGGTCACCTTCGAGGTCGAGCGTATTACGGATATCTTTATCCAAACCAATAATGGGTCCAGCCCCTTCTTCATCTGTAAGTATCTCCAGCGAGATTCTACCCGATGAACCTCGAGTGGATCTGGGTGAAGACTTGGATGACTACCCTCAGACGTCATTTGGTGCACCCTCTTCTCCAGGTATGACAGCTCGTTTAGCATCATTAAGAAATGATTTAGCTGTACTGGCTGCGGACGCGACATATATACCATCGGCCATGGGTAAATGTCGTCTTTACGCCTCTTTTAGAAAAATTAACATCATGTTGATATTAACTTTCTCTTGTCTTCTTTTCAGGGGAAGACATCTACGGGGAGGGCAGCGTCGACGCAACCTTTGGCTTTGTTGTAGCTCCTGCCGATGAAACGGCAGTGCTCGACCTTGAAGAGGAAACATTTTCGGGTGTCGGCTCGCCCAATACAGTCCCGATATCTTCAGAGAAGGATGAGCATGTCATCACGACTATGCCTCCTTTGTTGAGTATACGCCAGCCACTTCGACCGTTGTTGGTGCCTCTACTTTTGTCGCGCCATCTGCTGAAGCGACGACTGTGACGACACCCTCTGCAGTCGTTTCTGGAAAGGGATTCACCGACATTGCAGCTACTCCCAGCGTCCATTCGGATTTCGCCATGCTACTTGAGCAGTATACTAGCATTTTCTACATCACTTTGAAAACGCTTATATCAATGGTGCTGGAGAAGAATCTAGGCTTCGAGGCTCTGAGGATGTCCTCCCAGGTTGCGATAGCGCCGATCAGAGATTTCAACGACGCTGGGAGAGCTGATGCGCTGGAGCAAATAGTTAATGGTTTAGAACAACCTATTAACAATTATTTGCAACTATCCCGAGGCAGCATTGATGACCTGATTCAGGCTGAATATGACTCTATGACTGCAGAACTTGTCGGGGAGATGGAAACTATGAGCAAATCCATCGAGGCACAGCAGCAAGAGATGAATGAAGAGCATACCGTATTGGGGTATGTCATTCCCCAGCTGGCTAAGTGCGAGGCCGAATATGAGGAAGAGGCAGCGAGGGTCCGCAAATTGAAAGATGAACTCGCTCAGGCAGAGGAGAGGGCTCTCGCTTTATCGGCAGCTCGAGATGTGTTGAAAGACCGAATGGAAGCGGCTCAGCAGAACCTGGCACATGCGGGTGTCACCCACGCAGGTTTTGTACATGCTCGGTCTGAATTGTCTGCCTTGAACAATGAGGAGGCAAGGTTGGAGCGGGCTCGCACTAACGTCTTAACTCCAGGAATGAGAGGATGGCCGCTCTGGCGCAGCAGATCCGTGATTTGACTGCTCCTCCCCAATGATATATTTTCTTGTTTCTCCTGTAATTTCTCGGAGATAATAAAGACACATTTTCTGACTTTGTTGACCCATCACTTTAAAATATGATAGGCTAAGATGAAAGTGATATAAGAGGTATCATTAACATGACATACTTTCGTTAAGATTTTGCTGAATGTAAATCTATTCAGAGGTAATATGAACCTGCTAGAATATAATCCAACTAAATTTGTATACTAAACACTATCAGAGATATCATTAACATGATAGGTTTACAAATTAGTTAAGCATATCCGTTAAGAGGTCATACGAATCTGATAGAATATGATCCAGCTAACCTTTGTGCATGGTATCGTCATAATAAGATCTTCGTCATACACCGTTAAACAAAGGAGATCAAGTATAGTACTTCTTCGGAAATTTGCAGTTGATAGTAGTCATTGCCAAATTTCCATTAGGCTTGGCTAATCTGTAAGCGCCATTTGCAATCATATAAGGGCCCTCCATTTCTTTATGATTGTTTGCGCTAATTTTGGACATCGTAATAGAGGTAATATGGACGTAGTACGATACCGTATTTGTTGAGGACATCCCACTGGAGGATTTTTGGTGGACCTATCATTTGTTGCACACGAGAGTGCAAATAATAGGTTTGAGACAAATCCTGACAGAGATAATATAGACACGGTAAAATACGTCTCTGTGGGGGTTGGTCATGGACAGACTCTTTCTTCGTTGGGGAAAATGAGGATAGTTCTGAGGTGATATGAACATGAACAATTCATTTTCCTTTGCGGGCATTCCACAGGAGAAATTTTTTTTTTTTTTGGACCTATTACTTTTTGTGCACGAGAGTGCAAGTAATAAGTTTTAGGACAAGCCCTGCCAGAGGTAATATGGACGTGGCAGTTTTTGTGGGCCTAACACCACTGGCGTACTTAGAGTTAAGTACGGGTGCTAAGTTGAGATGACAACCGATATCAGAGGTAATATGGGCATGATAATCGATAGCCAAAACCAAGAAGGTTTGTTCAGAGGTAATATGAACATGACAAACTTTCGAGTTGTGACTCCACTGGGGATGGAGGTATACATCTGCTCAGAGGTAATATGGACATGACAGTTTTTGTGGACTTAACACCACTGGCGTACTTAGAGTTAAGTACGGGTGCTAAGTTGAGATGACAACCGATATCAGAGGTAATATGGACATGATAATCGATAGCCAAACCAGGAAGGTTTGTTCAGAGATAATATGAACATGACAAACTCAGCTGGGGAAATAAAGAAATGTTTGGACAATAGTTCAGAGGTAATATGGACGTGAACTCATGTCCGAAAAATTCACTGTGGAGTGATTTTCCTGAGTGGGGATAGATCTGAAGAATCCGCTGGGGAAACTTTAGTGACTAATCATCCGGTATCTTCTTGAGGGAGCAAATTGTCACGTTAAAGTGAAATCAATTTGCAGTGATCGTCCCCTCGTTTACAGATGCAAAGTGATGACTTTGGCGTCGATCAACTCCTGGATTCTCCTTTTCAATACATAGCACGCCCTTGTGGGGTGATGAATGTACCGATGAAAGAGACAATAATCTGGGTCATCAACTTTGCCAGCCTTCTCAGGATATCTGATGTTGGGTAGCCAAAGTTTGTGTTCCTTCGTCAATATATTGAAGATTTCAATGATGTCATCTTCATTGAAGGAGAAAGTCCCCTTTGGCCTTCGGGTTCCCGATGCCTGAGTTTTACAGTCTTCCGGAAAGATCGTCATCGTTGCATCATCTTCGGACTCAGAGGGAATTCTACCCCTAGCTTTGGATGCTGCCTTATTTTGTCGAGGTAGACTACCCCCAGACATGTCGTGGCGTTTGTCCACAGAAGTTGATTTAGAAGGACCTGCCTCTGGTTGTACAGGATCAGACTCTGAAGGTTTGGAGTTTGCAAGAGATGCAGTATACCCCAACCCAAAACGAGTTTGTTGACAGTAAGGATTACCATGCAACGGTGTTCGTCTGCCTTTTCCATAGTTGAGGCATTGTTTCAACTTCAAATCATAACACATGCTTTGTATAATCTTTACAGCCTGTAGGCTATATCTGTGGATTTGCATTTTGCCAACATCAGACTCGCGAGATTCTTCTTGTACAATCGGTCTATTCCGCATTCGACCGAAGATTATTTGATGCTGATCGTCACGAGTTGGTGGAACAATAAAGACAGAATCTCCATGTGGCCCATATGTCATGACGACATTAGATGTTGACGCATCTTCCCACATGATCTCCCCACGCTTGGTAGTCAGGGGAACTGAATCCTGGTTATGACTCATGTCTTTGCGTTTCTGGATCAAGAATTCGCGCAAGTCAGGAGGATTAACAGAAGAAGAAGAAGAAGAAGGCTTGTTCCTCCTGTTTACATCAGTTGGAATGCGGATATTGGGAACCATAACTCTTCCCCTGCCACCCGTATACAGCAGTTCAGCCATATGAGTAGCACATGATCTCCGAGGAGCGTATCTATTCGCAGACTGGGCCTTCTTTACACTGAGGGGCTTGACCTGGCACAATCTAGAATTTTGCTCAGGCTGGCGTAAAACTGAGGAAGTCCTCAATCGGCCATTAGCTTCTCGCGTAATCTGGAGAGTAGGCAGATTCTTCTCTTGATGGCGTAAAGACCGAGAAGTTGGGAAATCCGCCACTTGTTTTCCTTTGCGTTGATTGCAAGGACCATCTGCTTTTCCACGGAGGAAAGATGCATTTTTACGCGCGGAGCGCGTTTGGAATTTCTGAATAGGCGCTGAGGCATTATCAGAAATTTTGTCCACCGCGTCACAGACGGGAGACTGAATTTTACGCGCAGGGCGCGGAGTAGACTTCTGGACTAGCACTGAGGCATTGCCAGAAGTTTTGTCTGCCACGTCACAGACGGGAGACAGAGTTTTACGCGCGGGGCGCGCAGGTTGCGAAGCTACAACCTTGTTGGTCGGAGAAACCAGAGAGTCGGCAGGAATGGTAGGGGATGTCTGGGGCATCCACACTTTACGCAGTTTCCTGTTGTCTTGGACAGAGAGGAGATGAGAGCTACCCCCTGCTCGAAGCATGTCTTCGTAGGCTGACTGGTCAAATTTGACGACCAAGGTCTTCTTCATCGATCCTACTGATACTACATCGTGTTGAGCAATTGCTTTCTCGTCAGATGAGAAAGTTGTCCCCAGCAGAGTCGCCATCTTGTGTTTGATAATAAACGAAAGAAATGAAACTAGGTTTATACGAAACCCTTTCTTTGGTTTACAAACAAGAAAAAGAAGTACAATTAATCCTATACGAGGATGTTAAGTTCAAAAATTTAATCTGGGTAAATATTGCTATAGGAGTCTGATCTGCGGTCGATCACTTTGTCCCTTGGACCACACGATGATGAAGAAGTGCTGTAGAAGACGGAGAAACTTCAAAGATTGCAAGAGGGAGTGGATGCTCGATGCCAAAATCGTCGATCACTACTCTCTGTCTGTGCTCTGGATTCTTCTCTCTCAAAAATCAATTTTCGACCCCTGACCTCTGTCAATAGAGGTCTCTATTTATAGAGTCCAATTGTCGTAACCGTCCAATCGGCGTAGAAGCCGAACAGTGGAGAGTGGGGCGCTCTTTACGCAGCGGTTATGATAACTGCTACCCACGTCTAAATGATCTCTCGACTCTGCGTGTGACGCGTGTCCCATTATGAGGTAACGCGTATAACTGCTGCGAAGATCACGGCATGCAAGCCACGTGGGTAACTGCCCCTTGCGTAGAGATGATTGGCGTAGAAACCGAATACCTGTCATACTGGCGTAGAAGCCGGGTAACTGTTATGTTGGCATAGAAGACAAGTAGGCGTAGAAGCCCAGCAGGCATAGAAGCCCAATAGCTGTCAAGTTGGCGTAGAAGCCAAGTGCTTTGCAAATATAATCTGATTCGGCGTATTTCGAGGAGATAGCGTACAGTGTGCTCCTATAGCTGAAAGTAGCCAGGTCAGCGTATTTCGAGGAGATAGCTTACAGCGTGCTCCTATAGCTGAAAATAGCCTGATAGCGTAATATGCGGGGATGGTGATATGGACGTATTAGTCATAATTATGGCTCACCCAGTCTTTGAAAGTAGAACCAAATCTCGTGCATTAAATGCAGAGATCTGCCCCCATTACGCGCATTAACTGCAGAGACGTGCCTCGAGCTCTATACGAAGAGCAACTTTTGACGTGGCGGTTCGTTTCGTCTCCTGCTGAGCGTAAAAGCTCATGTCTGCCTGTGTAAAACTAGGCATCGTATTCCCTTGAATGCGTAAAAGCAATTTATATCAAGGAAAGTCACTAAACGACGGTCTGGGTCTCTGTGCCGAACCATCATTACAGCCGTCGTCTGAATAGTCGTGCAGTACTCTTTGTCAGGAGTCAGGTTCACTGCATGATCTGACAGTTCGTTCGAGGCATACGAAGAGTTCCCCGTACAACTTTCCACTGCATTAAAAGCGAGCAGGTTTTACGCCAAAGTGACGATGTAACAACCTTTTACGCTGAAGCAGTCTGGAAATACTGCATTACGCGGGTTGTTCTGGAGCTATGTTTTACGCTGTACTAGCGATGAAGCTCTGTTGTACGCCAATGGCTCTGAAGTCATGTCTTACGCCACACAGTACTGAAACTCTGCTTTACGCGGGTTTTATGCATACTACGTATAATTCTGCAGCGTATTTTTCATGCTTCTACAGAGACCTTGGCCCATGTTATTTTGGGGTCATATCTAGTATTCAGAGTTTGCCTCGATTTGATACCGCTCTCGTAGCCCGCACAACACGGGAATCCCAAACAACCACCACCCCTACCTCTTGTGCCCGGCCAGGGTACAATGTTAATTCAGTTAGATATATCTGAATGCAATATGATGGTAACTAAACCGTAATTGAGGGTGTGTTATAGGAGCCAGACTTCTAGACTATATACCAAAAATGTCAACTAACAGCACTTCCAAGGTCAGAGGACTAAGAATCACAGTTTTTAACAACTATGGCTCCATATTACCAACCATATAATATAAATGGTCTGCAGCAAGAATTGTCGTCCAACGATTATACCTAAACTAACTCATCCTCATAAGATTCATAAAAAAAAGGGACCACTCATGGCAAAGAGAAGATTGATAGAAAAAAGGACCACTCGTAGCAAATAAGCTCTTTGCCAAAAGTTTCAGATCCAGCAAAATTCTTATCATGAGTAGTTAACTGACATGTATATCTAAATGATACAACTGCATGTATAATCACAACAAATAAAAGCAAACAAAACTTAAAGAGTACCCAATAGAGTTGAGGGCGACAATCAAAGACTAGAAGGCAATGAAACATACAGAAAATAAAACAATGTCATCGGTAAAGATCTTTGAGTTACAAACCTGGAAATCAGAAAGTTGCTCTTTTGATAGCTTCTCTGTCATAGTAGATACCATGACCGCATTGTTGAGCTCTTGCAGCTTTTGAACACTAGAGAGAGCTCGATTCTTACCAATATCATCCTCAGATAAAAAGAAGTTGCTGGATAAGTCCCAATACCCCACAGCCTCCTCATCATGCAGTGTAACAGACTTCACACCAGCAAGAACCAGGTTTTTTGCTGCAAAATATAGCATGTTCTATTCAAGTCCATGTCATTCTAAATTATATTATCAGCAAATATTCTAGGCAATTACCATTATAACCAACATAATTAAAAGAAAATGTCAACTCAAGAAGGGAAAACATCTTAGTCCTCAGTACACAAGGGCATAAGATGCATGACATCCAATTTGAAATACATCCACCAATTATACAAATGAAATGACCAAAGTGGTCATTTTTATTGATTATACAAATGAAATGAGTCCACGACCAAACTGGTGATTCAGAAGTTAAATAGCACAACATTTGAAATCAAGAAACTGAACATATGGACAAGCATTTCTACGAAATGATATTAAAAGTAATGCTACGGTTACAACCAAATGCTTACAACCCTTTAACAATCAGGATCACTGACAGGTGGGGTCGGGTGGGACCCACCTGTCAGGGTGGAGGAGAGAGGTTGTAAGAGGGTTGTAAGCATTTGGTTGTAAACTTAGCATTATTCTGATATTAATCACTTTTAAACGACTGGAATCCGTACCCACATAACAAGAAACCAAATTCAAAACAGATAGAAAAATGACAAAAGGAGAGCAATTGGGAGATGGATCTAGGAGATCACTATGAAAGACAAAGCTCATTTATACAAATAGTAATACTGATTGCCATGATTCCGTAGGCACAAAATAATGGTCAAATGAATGTGGAAAACCATAATCAAACTGACTGTTGGACAATGTGTCTTTGAAAAAGCCTCTGCAATCTGAATATAATAAATATAGCAGAGTAACTTAAAAATATATAATCTATCAAGTAACATTTGCTTAAACTGGAAATTCAGAAAGCAATCTCTGTAGTTTATTGGAATAAAGGATTTTGAATTCCACTTGGAACTTCTCCAGCTTCCATATAACAAAATGAATAAATGATGTTACCTCATAACATTTGTTAATCCTAAGTCAAAGAATTGGAACAATCCTGTGGTTATCACACACGACAAAACGTTTAGTTCCTGTTTTGAAGTTATCGATTGGATCAGGTTTCACTTGCATAAGGACCAAGACTCGTCATAAGTCTAGGATCCAGACAACCTAATCATGTTTGCTTCTGATCAGATCAGATCAGATCCTCTCTATATCCTATAAAGTATAAATAGAGGCCCATATGAGAGACCCATTCTGCATTAGGTTCTATTTGATCTGGATCAAACAAGAATACGATTCATGTAGCCTGAACGGTCTACATGTACCATTCGCTTCAACCTTGGAGACCTCGATACAATAAAGTTCAGGTCAGACAAGGTCCAAGAAAATCTACTTCGTGTTCAGGAAAAAAATAATAGTGGCAAGTTTTTACTCACTTTAAGAAATGGTATCAACACTTGGAAAAAGTAGCAAGTCTTTTACTCACTTTGAGAAAACGTATCAACACTTGGAAAATCGAGTAACTTGGTCAATTTTCTTAGTGACAATAATATATTTAAACATGAAATCAAATAGTTAGTTAGAAGGAATGACAATAATTATATTTCTAAGCGAAACCACCTTCACCGTTTACTTTTACTCCCACTAAATAACTGAAATATACATTCAAATTTTTACACATTTCTACCGTTAATACCGTCAATGAAAATCGTGAAAAGTTGGCGTTACTATTCCATTAAAAATTGAAATTAAATAAAAATAAAGCTTCTCTCATTGCGGCTCCAATGATCATAGGTCAAACACTCCAGGCCATCTGACCGACCGTCGACCAACCTCCCGTCTCTAATTTGTCGACATATTTTATCCTCTAATATGGTTGGCAAATCTCATCATTTTCAAAGGTTGCCAGCTAGACAAACGAGACCGGATGGTCATGATAATGGAGGTGAGTTTCAATAATTGTTGTGGAGAGGGAAATGAAAGTGGGTTCTGCTATTATCGGTGGTTTCATCAAGGAGGAGTTTGGTGGGTTGCAGTGAAGGACATATGGGATCAATGGCTACAGTCATAGCAGCTAGAGAAATGAGATTTAAGTAGAGAGAGGTTGAAGTAGCAGTTCGTCACTGCAGGTGAACAAATATATTGAAGTTTGGGTTTCTGGTTAAGTATAGATCAGTTGTTGAAACAATACATTGATTAATTGCATAATATTAGTTAGTCGCAAATTTGTTAAAATATATTAATAGTATGGATTATAAACTTAGAAATGAAATGCATGATACAAGTGTCTTCTACTTTGATCTTGGGGCCAAGAATGTCCATGTGAGGGCATGAATTTAAGTGAAATGTGTCAAAAAAATCGAGGTATAGATATATCTAGTAGTAAAAAGAAGTAAAGGATATTTACCTCGAGACAAATTAAAAGTTGAATTTGTTTCTAATTTCATCCTACCAAATTCATGAACTGATTGCAATATTATGATTTTCAATTATAACGATTCCATCAATCCATGAACTCTTATCCCAACCAGACAGAAAATTACTCTAAAAACAAATAGTTGTTCTATCAATATCTATCATGACACCATTGCCGTCCTTCAAACAATGATGAACAAAGACAAATATTGAACATGTTGCACAACCACTCATAAACAAAAAGTTTTACACTAAATTGCTAAAGAATATCAAGAATCAGTACAATCAGAACCATTATTTTCACTTTCTATCATATAGAAAACATTCAGTTCTAACCTAACCCTTTCATGAATGCAATAACCTAAATGAAATGCTTACAAGACAAAAACAATAATAAGTAAGAACAATTCAACATTATTCTCAAAGAAGAGCATCAAGAAACTCACCAATCTCGATGCCGAGGCCGTCGAGTCCAGAAACAAGAACATCCGACGCAAAGAGCTTCCTCATCGTCTCCCTCCCGTAGACTGCAAGCTGCCGGCTGTGGAGATCCTCGTCGATCTCCGGCACCACCTTCCTTCCGTTCCCGTTTGTGCCGTCGCAATCCATCTCCACCTCTTCTTCCTCGGACAACGAGGGTTCGAGTCTCTCCTTCTTCTCCGCTCTCACCCGATCTTCTTCTTCCTCGGACAACGAGGGTTCGACTCTCTCCTTCTTCTCCGCTCTCACCCGATCTTCTTCTTCGTGCTCTGCTCTATTCCTCTTGAGCGTATAGAGGAGACAGCTGGTCCAAAACCCCATTCCGACGATCAGAATCAAGAACGGGGGCGAAGAGGGATAGGGTTTGGTTAGATAGGAAAAACTTCGCAAGGATTGCTGCGAGGAGGATCGGGAAGGAAAACCCTAACAATAACCCTAATCCTAGCTTGGACGCCATGAAAGGAATCGCGAAAAGTAATTGAGGGAGGAGAGGAGAAAGGAACGTACCGGTGAGGGTTTTTTTCCTTCGGGCGGCAAATCAGATTCAGCTACAAGAAATCGCAGTTTTCTTTCTGAGCACCAGTTTTCTTTGTTATACTGTGCTGCTCTAAGCGTTTTCTTTGTTTTTGTTTTCCTCGTCATTACTGTGAACTCCGTTAACGTTAACAATCAATAAAGCCTAATGGCTGCCGGGGGCCATTACCTGGCAAACCGGCCGCCCGCCCCAACCCCCTCAAGCATGGATCCCACCACCCGGAATATCCGGCCCCATCCCTCCAATCATTGGTCGCCAGGTCAGCAGCGGCCGTACCCGAGCCATAAAGTATAACTGGAAGAAAAAAAAAAAATAAACAAACTCCTACTTAACCCTATATTACTCTCTTTTAAATTCTCACCCTTGGAATAAATTTATTTATCTCACTTAATATTTTCTCACTTAACATAAATTTATTTATCTCACTTAATATTTTCTTACTTAACTCTGGTGACCATCAATCCAAGAAGACCCTTAACTAGGGGAGAGTAAGGATTTTGGTAACTATTATATTTTTATTACTTTTTCTTCACTCAAAATCTTAAATCCAAGTAAAAGTTATTAAACACATCTCACTTAATTTTTCCTCCAATCCAAACAAGGTTATATGTATTAACTCTCATTCCCCTCACTTAACTCTCCCTCATTTAATTCCACTTAACCTTGCTTATTTTTCTCTCTCAATCCAAGTAGATCCTAAAAACACCAACACCTGGGGGGGGGGCTCTTCAGTTAAATTTGAGAGGCTAAAAATGTACTTTTTGGCATCGTTTTGTTCGGGAAAAGAAAAGAAAAAGAAATGAAAGAAAAGAAAAGGAAAGTAAAGTAAAAGAAATCAATTCTTTAGTCTTTTCCTTCTTTTGGAAAATTATAATTTTTATCATTTTTTCTCGTTTTGGAGAGGTATAAGAAATTGGAAGAAAAAATGAATTTCATGTGGTGAAGGAAAGTGAATTTTTGGTTGGGTGAGGAAACCATTTTTCTTCCTATTTTCCTTTCTTATGAGAATAATTTTTCTTTCCTCCTATTTTTCTTTGACATTCAAACATATAAAGAGGCGTTTGGTTCAAGTTTCTGAAGCTTGGGAGTGAATTTTAGATTCCTTATCTTTGTTTGGTATGTGTATGATTGAGAATTATGAGGGAATGGGAGGGGTTTCACATTCCCATGGTTGTGGGAAAGTAATTCACAATGCCCCCCTTGGGAATAGTTTTGCTTTCCTAGAAATATTGCTTGAATATTTTATTTGGACAATAATACCATCACTTTACTTTCAAAGTTTTAACTTCTATTCCAAACATGTAAATTTAGGTAATAGAAGCATGAAAGGGTATTTATTGAAAACTAAATAAATTAAGATTCTTTTTTAATATTTCCAATCTAATATAACAAAACATGGGTATGACAATGTTGAATTCATTTTCCATGGAAATGAAATGGAAAATAAATTTCTAGGAATATAAAACTTTCATCCAAACGCCGCATAAAAGATTAAGGAATGGCTTTCCTTTTCCAATACCATGATTCATCGAACCAAACGTGTCCTTTATGTATTTGCATCATTCTCCACTCACTTTCTCTAATACATTAAAGTGGGAATTGCTATGAATTATAGACAAAAATAATACATGGTCTCTCTCTCTACTCAAGGTGTTAATCGGGTCGGGTTGGCCTGGGCCGGCCCATGTCCAGTGTTAACTAGGTTTGATCGGTCCTGGACCGGGTCAGACTTAGACTGGATGTGAGACAGGCCGGATCGTTAGCTTTGTATGAGACAGGTTGGGTTGTGTCGGCCCGGTAGCTCTGTATGGTGAACCCAGCCCGGACTCGACTCGGTTTCATGGTGGGTCCGAGTCGGTTCAGGGTCGGTCTGGGCTAGACCGATTTAAAAAAATAGGAAAAATAATTTATTTTACAATAAAGAAATTTTAAGCCAATATTTTAAAATAACACCAATATTTTATTAAATTTTTAATATATATTATTCCTGTTGCATAAGTCATACAACTTATGTTTGTGTTTCAGTTTTTCAACCTCTCTTTAAAATTTCTTCGTAATAACTCAAAATAAAGTTTGTAGAGAGATTGAAGATGAAACTCAAACACGAGTCGCATTAAGAAATTATACAATTTATGATTAAGTTTAAGTTTTCACTCTCTCTTCAAACATTATTTGTAATATCATAAATTTTTTTAGAGAGTGAAAACGAAAAGTCGCATAATTTAAATATACCTATGAGATATCTAACAATTATAGTTTTATTAAAAAAGTATTTTTTTAAGAAGATGCAAAATACTAGATACACTTGTTCAGATGCCTATATATATATTCCGTAGCACAGTTAGGTTTCCATTGTAACCATTTTCTATAATGCAAGCATTCAATAAGAACTCCATGCGAGAATTATCACGCTCATTGTAAAGTCCGCTAAAATGGTGCCAAATTCCTGATATTATTTCAAGTTGAGGCCCATGTATCCCCTGAGGTTGAGGTGCGGATTGAGGTTGCTGAACTTGCGGTTCTTATGGTGGTTAATCATTTTCCATGACAGCAAGTAACCTCTTCATCGAATATCACTAGATCTAATTATAAATATTGCAATGGAGGGAAGAAAGTTTGTTGTGGTAAATTTAAAAGAATTATGTTCTATTTATAGAAATTTTCGGGTGCCAAATTACCCCCATATGTCCTTAAAATATAGTTGTTATAAGGATATTTTTGTTATTTTCAACAAAATACCCTTCACCCGGATTAAAAATGCCATAAAATTGAAGATATTTTGGTAAAAATACCTTCTAAAGGAAAATATGGCTGTTGGAGGGCTAAATTATCAAAATACCCCTTCAATGATTTAATTAATGGTTAAATAGGGAGATATTCTGGTAATTTATCCCCTATTTATACACACACACACACACACACACACACACCCCCCTAAGGCACTAGCCTAGTGGTAGTGCGGGAGGACACCCACGGATAGGTCATGGGTTCGAATCCCCCCTCCCCGGGCGGCTGGTGGCTTATATAGCCACGGTCCGACTTGGAGAAATAACACCCATATACATACAGTCATCCGTCATAATGGGGGTCGCGGCATATATGGGGGGCCGGGTCCTGACCGGGTCACCGACGGGGCCAGGGCAGCTCGGTCGGGCCAATTGGAGGGGGTTGAACCAAATTAGTTCTGTTTATCGAACAGGCAAGGCCAGATTTTCGGGCATGCTTTCAGTATCCAACCGGAACCCTCGTTGACTGTGGGTTGGGTGGGGTCGACCTGTTGACCGAGCCCTGGTCGGCCCAGACCCGGTTTGACCAGGCCAGTTTCGGTTCGCCTGGTCCAATTAACACTTTGACTTACTTTTCCATTTTTCATTTCTTATCAAAAATTGTTGAAGTATACAGGTCTGAGAGGGAGTTCTTGCATTTCTCGAATGGATATTCGCAAAGACAAGTACTTTTTTAGACATCTCTATTGTGAGTGCTCTCTTTCTTCTTATTGATTGTAAGTAAACATTTGTTTAGATTTCTGAGAGAAAATATTACTAGATTTTATAGATATCCAAATTTTTTGTCATTTTTTTTTGGAATTTAAGTTATATCTGGCTGAGCGAGATCGATTCTCGACTGATACTAATTTTGTTCTGTTCAAAAGTTTATGAACTGTAGTATACATCCTATTTTTTTGGGGTTGTTCAAGTCAAATATAAATCTTAGAGAAGAATTTTAAAGAAATATTTTGTTGTTGTTTATTCTTCTCATAGTGGAGGGTATATAAAAGGGTTTATATTACCATATATAATTGTATTCTTATATGGTAATATTACTAAGTACAATATATTCCTACCATATACAAGTATTACCATATATAATTATATTCTTATATGGTAAGTACTATACACAATATATTCCAACCATATACAAAGATTATCATGACTTACACTAATACTCTCCTTCAAGTTGGAGCATAAACGTTGACAGTCCAACTTGCCCAGTGAGTCATAAAATTATTTCTTAAATATACCTTTTGTAAGAACTTATGTCAGTTGCTCTTCAGTAGCAACAAAAGAAAAGCTAATAAACCTCACATCTAGCTTTATCTTTATGAAATGACGATTAACATCTACATGCTTAGTGTGATCACGTTGCACTGGATTTTGTGATATATCAATAGCTACCTTTTATCATAATACAACTTAATTGCACTTTTCAAATTGAATTTCAAATCTCGTAAGAGATTTCTCAATCACGAAAGCTCACAAAACCCATGATCCATGCCTCTGTACTCAGTCTCAAGACTACGTTGCCTCAAGCTTATGTTTTTTACTTTTCTACGTCACCATATTACCTCCAACAAAGGATAAATAACAAGTTGTTGACCTCTTATTTATGATACAATTAACATAGTCTGCATCTGTAAAACCACATACCTCCAAAATATTGTTGTGCTTAGAAAATATCACTCCTCTTCGTGGAATTGACTTTAAATATCTCAAAATTCTTATAGCAACATTCATTGGCTCTTACTAGGAATATACATAAATTGACTGACAACACTCACTACATATGCAACACCTTGTCTAGTATAAGCTAAATAAATCAAACGTCCAACTAACCTCTGATAACGAGCTAGATCAGTGGGAACCTAATCTAGATACTATGTTGGACAATGATTCTGCTCAATAGAAGTATCAACAAGCTTACTATCATGTCCAGTACCGAAATACGGAGAATAAGGGTATGACATGGCTAGCTACTCACTACGGAGTACACTAGCATCCTGCAATAAGGTCATGACTATCACTAGACAAGGGGTACATACTATAATACAATCACCTATGACCTCACAATAATATACTATGTCTCAATCCTAGTAGCCTTAGTAGCCTTTGTTTTTCAAAACACAAACAAAATTACTATTTTGTTTTGGTTTTTCATTAAGGGGCTGTTTGGTTTGGCGAAGTAGAAAAATATGAAAATCGACATTTTTGTGTACGCGTTGCTGTGAAGTGGAGCAAAGTAATTTCTTTCGTTTTGGTGCTTTGAAGAAGTGGAGGTTAGAAGTAAAAAATCCTAAAATTTGATGTTTGGTTGTTGAAATAAGCAAAAAAGTATAACTTTTTGTTAAAGTGACATTAATATAAATATTTTTTTTCTTAAAGTACAAAGGAAGTGGCCCTGTAATCAAATGTGCGAAATGAGAATGAGAATTTTTCACTTTCGTGTTCTACTTCGGAAAAAAAAATTGATGTCAAGACTATAAAAGATTTATTGTTCATATCAATTCACTGTAGGATTTGTACACAAATCTTTCAACAAAATACGTGAAGTCAAATATTCACATTTTGGCTGCTTTTGCCTTCCAAATTTGCAAGCAGACCCTAAAGTCGAAATATTAAAAATTCATCAATAATGCTAAGTTTACTACCAAATGCTTACAACATTCTTACAACCCTCTCACCCCCCTGCTATGTGAGCCACCTCAACCCCACCTCTCACCCAATGAACGACCGCCATATGACGTTTCGGCTACTGACAACCACCCGGAATGCCACCGGGTCCCACCTCTCCCCCTCCTCCAATGGACGATCGTGTGGCCACGTGGACGCCAGGTGGCGTTTGTAAGAAGGTTGTAAGCATAAGGTTGTAGGCATAGCACCCTCATTAAATTCACACTCTTCAAAAACAAAAAACAAAGGCTTCACTGGGACTTCGGTAAGATCCTCTATTGCCCAACCCTAACCCTAATTTTGTCACTCCTCAAAATCCTAACCCTAGCTGGAAGAGGACGTGTTTGGGAACCCGATCCCGACGTCGACGGTGCTGACGGCAGCGTCGAAGAACATTACGACGAGGTGCAGAGCGGAGAACATGGCCTTCATCAATTGTAAGAAAAAGGACCAGAACCCCAAGAAATGCCTTGATAAGGGCCGAGAAATCACTACCTGTGTCTTAAATCTGTTAGTTTTCCGAGATTTAAACCATTTTCTCTCTACTATATGTGCATTTTGTTCCATTTTAATATTCATGTTTGTGTTTGGCTATTTGCTTGATGGAATGGAGTTCTGGTTAGCTTGAGAAAATCCCATGAAAATTAAAATTATTGTTGTTCTCGCGGTTACAAAGATCGTCATGAAAATTAAAATTATAATTGTTACACAAGTCGCTTACAATAATTGAAATGAGAATAACAACTTGTAGAAATATAACGCTTATGAACTTTGCAACACACTACAACATTTTGTTACAAATAGAACATAATAAGAGAAAGAAATTGTTGAGAAATATTACCGTTGCTCAAAGTAATATTTGACTTTATTCCGTCGATATGCTCCCATGAACCAGCAAGTTCAAGAATAAGAACTTCTGGAACGCTCATGTGTCACTCTTGTACGGACAAAATTTGGACTTTACAGAATGTACTAATTAATAACAATTCGTTGCTTCACGTAGCTGCTACTAACTCTCATCTCGCAATATATAGTCACTTGTTCTGCCTTGTAAGAGAGAAAAACTTATGAATATATAGGGGGAGCCAAACCCTCCTAGCAGTCCACTATCCATTATGGACAATAAAATCGGAGAATAACTCCCCATCAAGTAGACGGTTACAATAGTAACCTCTACTAAATGATAGTTACGCTTAAGAAGTAGGAACATTCATTTTCGCACAGTTGCATAATCACGCAGTCAATATTTTTGCGCAGCAGCATTTATGTGTGGAAACGTAGCACCCGAGCAACGCCCGTGTTGCTTCCAATGCACCAGTTCAATGCCCACGCTGAAGCCCTCATTGAGCCACCTGCGCAACGCATGGAAGCCCATGCTGCTCCGCACTTTACCCACATGAAATTCATGTGGAAACTCCCGCAGGAACGAGGGCAGAACGGTACAATTATTCGCAAAAGTGCCATCTCGTGTCCGATGCGTATGAAGTGCAAAGTGCGCCATCAAAGCTCTACTTTGCGCCCTTTGCCTGAGTTCGAGTCCGAGTTGGGGGCCTATCTCCTAAAGAAAATTCCAAAGTAATGAGTGACAAAAAACATAAATATTTTTTGGGTGCATTGATTCTTGCCCTCTAGAAAAATACTTCACCACCTCAATCACATGGACTAGCACTCCCCATGTGCATAAGTCAACCAAAGAATAATCTTATATTGAAATACATACTTGGGGATGTAGGACTATTTTTTAGAGATCAACATCAAAACCCCCAACAATCCTCTACATATTTCAATAACCTCTGAATTGAGTGCCATTTGTATAAGTTTGATAATAATCGGGTGACATCAAATGGTACTCAATTCATATTTGTATGTTCGATCATTGATAAGGTTCAAATAAAGGGCGGGCCATTGATAAAGAATATATTTCAAACCACAATGCTAGCAGATGCATGCCTCCGCTTTTCTTTTCATATATATATATATATATATATATATATATATATATATATATATATATATATATATATACGCACACACACTCATATATACACACATGTCAAAGCCTCCTAGCTCTAGTAGGTAGAGACATAACGCATCCTAGTTGGATGTGTTGGATCCCATAGGAAGCAGATTATTCCTTCCAATAAAGAATTTATTTTTGTGACTAGAAAGTTGTTTAATTAAAATAGAGCACAAGTGTAAACCCCCTGATTTTCAAGAATTTTAATTTGTAATTTTTCACAATTTTTTCTAAAATTTTCTGAGATTTTTATTAATTAAAAACTAAGGTATTTTGAATTTAAAAGATTTTTAAATGATGTTTAATTATATTAAAATATTATAAAAATAATATTTTATGGTATAAAATAAAAAATTGGACATAGGGTAATTTTTCGGGAATTTATTGGCCCCGGAAGTATTTTTAAAGCCCTAAAAACTATTGTTTAAATTAAACCAAATTGAACCAAATAAACCCGGTTTATTTTAATTAAACCAAACCAAATTAAACCGAACCGACCCAAACCCCTTAACGGGTCGGATCCGGGTCAGACCCGACCCGCTAAGAACCCGAAACCCGCAACCCTTTCTCTCTCAAAACCCTAACCGCCCGACTGCTGGCCTCCCCTCCGCCAGCCGACCCGCCGCCCGTTCACCTCCCAGCGCCACCTCGCCTCCGAAACGTTCGCCAGCCTCTCCTCTTCCTCTTCCCCCGTACCGGCCGCCCCACCGCCTTCCCGTCCGCCTATATAAACCCCTCTTTCCGGCCATCTCTCCCCTCTCACCTCGACTTCGCCGGAGCCCCGTCCTCGTCGTCCCCAGCTCCGCCTCCCTCTGCCACCGCCGTCCTCCGCAGAACCCCCGGCCAACCCTCTCCTCCTCCTCCCTCAGCCCGAGCCACCGCCGCCCTAGCTCGAATCCCCTCCTCTGACTCAACCACCCTCTCCTCCGGCTCTGCCTCCAGCCTCCGGATCTCGACGCCAGCACCTCCGCCGACGTCCCAGCGCGCTCCGCCTCCCTCCAGCCACTGCCGCCCTCGCCGCCGGCCTCCCCTGACCCGCAGCCACCTCTCCCCGATCTCCTCTTCCGTCCAGCAGCCGCTGCCGGCCGCCTGAGGCCGACTCCGACGCCTCCGCCAGTGCAGCCCCCGCACGCTCGAACTCCGGCGACACCCTTCCCCGTCCAGCACAGCCTCCGGCGAGCTCAGACACAGAAGAGCCCTAGCCCTAGCCAGGACACAGCTTGTGTCGAGAAGACACGCGGACTCGAGAAAATCTCAGTTTTTGGAGCCCTGTTCAGGTACCCATTTCTCTCTCCTCGCTGCTCCATTTTTGATTCCGTCAGTTGCATCGCATAGCCTGCATGACCCCCTCGATGCCCGTGCAACCCGCTCGGTGCGTCGCGTCCTGTGGTGATCGCAAACCTCGATCCAAAAACAGGAAAACCAACGCCCTATTTCACCCCAGAACTGAGTACGCCCTACCAAACGGGATGACTTGGTCGCGTGCGGTCTTCACAGATACGTGTGCGTCGTTGATACGGACGTGCGAGAATTTGCAGAAGTTGATTTGGATGTGCGTGCACACCGGAATCAACGCGTATCCGCCGATAACGCCCTGTATCCATCCTTTCTGGTTCTCGCTGTAACTTAGTATACACATGTCGGATCGAGACAAAACTTACGCCATCGGACTCGTAGCAATACGCTGGTCCTGTGAGCCAAGTTTGGTTTGATTCTGAGAACGTTGACAAAATCGCATGTCGTGGGCCCCACAGGCTCCACTTGACGGGCGATTTTGAGAACGGCTCATCGAAATCCAATTCTGGAAGTTCCGTTGGGTTCGTATCATTGTTCCTGACTTGTTGACACTAAGTTGGACAGATTTGGAGACCTTTGACCCTGACGCGTTTTTCGGTGCAAAGCGGCCCACATTTGGACCCCGTTTTGTCCTGAAATGTTATTTTTGCCCCTGTGTCCAAATTGGACTTAAGGACAGGCGTTTCTAGCTGATTAATATTTTCTAGATCTGATGGTGATATCTATTTCAGCAACCGGAGTACTCCCTGCAATCCCCGCTGAAGCCAGAGCTACAATTGGAGCCGAAAACCCAGGCAAGTGTACCTTGCCAAAACTTGCAGTTCTTGTTATTTATTTCCTTAGCTTATATATATATATATATATATATATATATATATATATATATATATATATATATATTGTGGTACATGCATGACCTAGGACCATGTGACTTACTTAGCGTCCGATTAATAGTCGGGTGCCCACTCCGTACGCGGAATTGTGTAATGTCACTTAGACATGGTTATCGAGACCCTATACTTCTCGTACTTGCATTATCAAGTACGACATAACCCAGGACACCTGACACTATACATGTGACATAATCTTCTTGAGATATTCATGGTGATTCTATGTAGGATGCATGATTGACATATACATTTTACATGCTTAGATTTTATTCTGACTTGCTGCATTAGTTTTGATCCTGCGTGTTATGGACATGAGACGTGAGATTACATTGGGTGGGGAGAGATTTACCATACAAAAGGCTGATTATATATATATAATAATTTAATGGAAGTGCCTTAGTCTCTGGCAACAGAACTATGGTACCGTACTGGCCCTTCGATAAAATACTGCTATGAGTTTCTCCAACACTGATCCTGTAGTAGTCTCAGCCCGAGTATGACTAAAACTCTCACTTGCATATCACTTAGCTGGTTATATAGTTTACCCTATTGTTTCATTTATTGCTGTACTACATTTATTTTGGCTTGAGCTTTCTTGTACCTTGCTATGTCCCCTGAGGACCTGGATCTGGATTATGTCTCCAGGATTAGTAGACGAGGTCTATCCAGAGGTGTACGGAACATGAGCACTTCTCGGAGCAGTACCAGAACCTGAGGACGAGGTGATCGCTGAGGACTTCTCGGAATAAGGATACGAGTATGTGAACAACGTTCAGCCTATGCCGCAACATCGACGGTAGAACGTTGTTTAGGTCAACAATACTATCTAATAACTCATATAATATATATGGTACCTGTCATGCTATCTCAACCCCAAATGGAGAAACAATATGGTATATGATAATGAAACCAATATTTAATCTCAATATCAAACTAGGGGAAAAAATAGCATTATATGAAATAAAGAAAGGAAGTACAAGAGTCACAAAACATCCATAATATAAGTCTAGACACAAAGCCACGCCCAAAAAAATATGTACATGCCAATAGTCTAAAATAAGACTAATACAGTATTTAACAATATAAGTCTAAGCCTCCTCAGTTACTGGCACTAGGTTCTCTTGCTCTAGGGGAATATCCTCTAATGGTTCGTTGTTCCGTGGCCCATAGTAAGTGGGATACTGCTCCTCAAGCCAATTATTTAAAAAATATATCCAATCAGGATTGGAGCGAAGTATAAACCTCTGGAAGCAGTTCCATATACATGATAAAACATATATGACAAGTAATAAAAAGAATACAAGTTGAACGAACAACAAGAAATGAAATAAACTATAGTAAACAGATAATATACTGAAAAGGAAGAACAAGTAATATGAAATATCTGCAAGTAATAAAAATAGATAAACTAGCTAATGTGCCTTAGAGTACAAGTTTGTTATGTGATCGGTTTGGGTTGAACATGAATATTATATTGTAACTCGATTACACGTATGATATATAATCAACATGTACACAAATATACTTGGGCTTGAGCACATAACTAACTCCTACTCCCCCTTCCCTAACCAATACTCATGGATCCAATCATGACACGTTACGACCACGAATATAAGCACACTGAACACGAGCACTGTGTGAACACGAAGTACATGGTAATTAATACCCGATACACATAATAAAATATATGTGAAAGAGTACCCGCTGAATATGGTAGGAGATAACATCCTATGACAGGATCCATTTAGTACCAGTCCATGTAGCCACTGTGTCGGAATCAAGTAAACAGTTCTAGAACATGTGATATATACACTATCATGACTGAAAACTAACAGAGAGATATACTTACCTCTGATCCTGAGCAAAAGGGTGTATCTCGATGCTCAAGCTGGTGCCACACAACCTTATTTAGGAAATATTATGTCAAATAGTGTAATGAATGAGAAATGAGCTATAAATGCATGAAACATGTTTCCTAGGTAATTTTTAGGTCTCACCAGTCAACTCTAGGTTTCACTAAGGTTTTACGCTCATATGAGCTATTAACTAGATACTATAAGTCAATACTAGCTATATTAAGATACTAGAGTATCAATACTAATAAGTATCATAAAATACATATTATGTAGTATATACACTAGTTACCTTAGTTATTACTAAAACTAGGTGAATATCTTGGCTTTGAGCCATCTTGGTATCACACTCCAACTACCCTATTGATACTCAAACCAAGACTTAGAGTTAAAACTCAATACCTTAGTGTTACCTTGGTATCACAAGGTAATACTAGACTAACATTACTAACACTAAAACTTATACTAACTAGGTATCTATATAGACCAACATATATCTATACTAATACCAACCTATATGATACTAACACACAATAACTAACTTAACATATATATTACTTCTAACATTCCTAACTAACTAGCAACACTAATAACTTATAACTTAATAACTAGCATACATACCTACTCACATATACATAATACTAACTACTCTATTAACTATCAGATATCTACTAAATTATCATACTAATATTCATGTGTACACATATTAACTTATCCTAATCATTATCTCACACTAATACAACTAACTGTTACCATCTACTAGCAATCTAACTAATCGATCAATATTAACAGTCAACACTCCTATTAACTAACATCAGCCCTCATAACCATCCCCACTTGCTGCTATTGTTCTTATACTTGGAGTGCACAAGTGTGCACTGCACACTCCAAGTTCTGGACTTATCCAAGCTCACTGGCCACCTAATGTTGCTACTATGAAGCTAAGCTTCAACTACTGCTACACATGAATAGTCACTACTCAAGCCATGTTCCCATCTAGTAAGAACATAGACACTGCAACTTAGTAAAACCCCCATATTCTTCCTATTGACTAATGCTTTCTAATACCCGAGCATTTGCTCTTGCTACTGCTACCTCACTGCTCGAACTCTCCCTTAATTCTGATACTCAGTATCAGAGTTGCTGATACTCCTCAGTTCATAACTGAACACTCCCCCTAACTTCTTACTGACCTTACTTGCAGGTAACTCCCCCTAGCTCTGCATACTACTTCTATTTTACCTCTTTCCACTGCTGTACACAAGGAACTAAACTTCCCATCTTAATATAAGTCATTCCCATCACACCCCTTTCCTCTCCTAACCTGATCACTCAGTCTTACCTGTACACACATGTGCACAGGTTACACTCCCTACTGCTGATGCTCTCTCGAGCACTCCTACTTGCTCTAAGATGAACTAAACAATAACCCCCACCCTTACTAGTTATCTGTATGCAACCCTGTTGCTACCAACAATATATACTGCAGTATCAACCTGCACACAGTCTCCCATATCCCAATTACACCTTGCACTATCTTACTCGACCCCTCCATACAGCTACCATTGACTGCATCATATACCAACTCTGAACTTAGCTTCCACCTCTCCCTTCAACTAATCATTTATACACATCAAAACCCGACTGTACAATTTATACACTACTACACAGCTATAACAACAACACCAACATTCCTTGCATCACTTTCTGATTACCCATGGAACACTATAGATTAAGTAGCTGTAAGTTGCAACTAGTGTGTAGGAAGTGGCTGTATCAAAACTGTCACACATACACAACATTCTCCTTCACTGTTAACACCCAATTAAGCACTAACACCCTACACACTACCAACTCCCAAACTTAATCTGATACTAAGGTGTATCTGACAACTTCACATACACACACCTACATTCCTATCAACCCCATGCACTTGTTTACCACTATGCAGTGACTGTACCTGTATGGGACTGATACTCACTCATAGGCCCCCTAATATATAGGCCTGCATACACTGTCACCAATACCCCTCATGACTGAACCCGATACTCTACCTCACTGAACTCGCAGTCATCACCAACAGTACAACTATCAATAGCTAATACACACTGAACACACAACTGACACAGTGCACATGCACACAGTTCCTAACCCGACCTCTCCTCACTCTTATACACACACACACACACACACACACACACACACACACACACACACACACACACACACACACACACACACACACACACACACACACACATACTAGCATTAGATCAAGCACTTGATATGCGTATATGAGTTACTCTATGATACTCACTCAACTAGAGTGCCAAACTCCCAATTCTCCACAATAGATATTTATATAAACTAAATACATCTTAATACTATTAAAGTAACTTGCTACAATGAGAATTGAGAAGTAATTTCATGAAACACCCAAAATAGAGCCCCGTATCACACGGTATCATAAAATACCATAATACGGCCTACCCGTATCCATTTGTGGGCACACACCTAGTCCCACAATCCTGATCTAAGTCTAATTAGATCTAATTGGTCTCATGATACACAATCGATGTGTCAATCTCGTAATTCCCCATATTTGGACACAAATTACCATATATACATCATAATACCCATCCAATTAGCCTAGAAGTTGTTCCTATAGGTAGCCCTATACCATGGGAGGGTTCCTAATGGTCAAATACATGATTTGGAACCTATAATGAAGGTAAATTCAGAATTATACCTATTGGCAGATGGATTCCCAATAAATTATTCCTACAAACATGGTCCGGACACGATCTCCTTGCTAAAGCTCCTTCTCCAAGTGCTCCTTGCTATTCTAAGATCCAATGCTTCTTGAGTGATAAGAATAAGAGGGAATACGAATAAATTAAGAGGGATTAATGGAGGGATGAAGAGAATTAGGGATCTAAAAATTTGTGGATATAAATTAGAATGAACAAATAGAGAGGAAAGAGAGAAGAGGCTCCTATAGTGGCCGGCCCTAGTTTCTCATCTCCCAAGTAATTGGCAATGTCTAATTTTTCCCTACTAGATGAATTATGAAGAATGATTAAGGATATCTATTTTGGGAAGTTTCTATACTAATATAAATTAGTCTTAATCCTCCTAATTAATTAAGGGATGAGTCTAACTTGGGCCTAGTCCATATTGGGCTCAATAATTGTCATGACAAGTCCAATTGTGTTTACTAGTGTCAAGTCTAAATAATAAGCTAGTCCACTACTATAAATAAATAATACAATGTACAAATATATATATATATATATATATATATATATATATATATATATATATATATATATATATATATATATATATCACTCAAATTAATATAATCTCTAAAAATAAAATAACTATGCCAAAATACTAATTTAACCCTATTTAAAAAAGTGAGGGTGACACCAAGCAAAGGAAAAACTCCAATAATCCATATCTCAATATAAGGGTTGATCGTTCCCTACAGTGACTGCCCATTATACATTAGGATAGATGTCGCTTACGACTTGAATCTTTCCATATGGGTCAAATAACAGTATGATACAAGAATGGACTAAGCCTTGAATTCTGCACCATAGTTGTAATTCTTTTCACTCACATAATGACATCAGTTAGCTGTGCCTCTGGTCGCACGTTAAAGGCCATGTGCTGACCTGGTCTTGGTATATGTATCTTGGGTATCTACAAGTTTACCTTCAAGAGACTGCCTATATATTTTTTGATACAGTTAGGTGAGTTCTTTCAGAGAGTTTAAAATTTTTCAGCATGAAGCCTTACGCTTCTTTGCGGTGTTACGCCGCTATGACTTGGCCCAAACCCGAGGTCCACAACCCTTTGGTGGTGTCATACCACAGTAACATGAGGTCCCAAGCCTCTTTGTAGTGCTGTACTATCCAGTATGGAGCATTATGCTTGTCACGACCCACACCCGGTATAAGGGCACGAGTACGTGGGTACGTTCAGCCTACACCGCAGCATCGACGGTAGAACATTGTCTAGGTCAACAATACTATCTAAATATCTTACACAATATATATAATGGTACCTGTCACGATATCTCAACTCCAAATGCAGGACAATATGATATAATAATGGAAGTCAATACTCAATCACAATATAAAACTAAAGGAAGATAAATGTAATATATGGAATAGAAGAAAGATTCACAAAATCATAATACAATACATCCGAGACTAATAATCTAGCTAAAACACAAGTCTCAAATAATATATACATGCCAATGTCTAAAACTTAAATATATACAATATGCTAATAAAAATCTAGTCGCCTCAGTAGCTGGTACTAATCCTCAGTCGGCTTACCATCTTGTGGCCCTTAAAAGGTGGAACACATCTCCTCTAACCACTCACTTGAAAAATATATCCAGTCAGAATTGGAGCAAAGTACAACCCAATAGCAGTTTTAGTTAATTGATAATGTCTATAAACAAAAATAGGGAATGTAATAAAAGATAAGAAATAATGAACAATATGTCATAGTATGGTAGAAAGAAACAGGTAAACTAGAGCAATATGGTATAAACTGATAATAATAAAATAGAATAAAGGCAATGAATTAGAATATGGTAAAGAACTGTAACTACACTAAGTGTTTCAAAAACTAGTTAGATATGTCATCAACTTGGGTTTAACATTGTCTAATTAAATGTTGGATAAATATTGTCTAACTTAAACATTGAACATTGTCTAGGTTTGATTATATATCTAGCTAACACTTCCCATTTTTTTGACCAGTACAATGGATCAAACCAGGACACATTATGATATAAGATACTCAATGAATATTGTCTAATATTAAATATTGTCTAATGTTAAACATTATCTAAACCATGCGAGAATACGAGAAACAATGAAACAAAAATTAACATCTCATGACTGAAAATCCATGTGTATACTAATCCGTGTACCAATATGTCAGGAATCAAGTAATACACTTCTAAATACTTGCATTATAGTAATTATCAAATAATAGAAACTATGAGAGAATGTACTCGCTTGTGGTCCAGAGCAATGAATGTCAAACTGTGGCTGAACTATAGTCCAAGTGTCCTAGATATAGGAATATAAGTGTTAAAGATTGATTTAAAATAAAAACATGCATAACTAGTTCATGGTGATGATTCTAGGTTAATTCTAGGTCCGTACTAGGACATACTAGCTAATACTAGTCAAACTAGGTCATTACCTTCCTACACTAGGTTTTCTAGGTCATCTTAGCAATTACCTTACTAAATCAAGTTATACTAGCTAATATAGATTATACTGGCTAACATATATATATATATATATATATATATATATATATATATATATATATATATACAACCAATATCTTATTCTATCTTAATCAAACCCATTACCTCGACTTACCTAGCATACCTTGAGGTACTAGTATCCTATTTACCCATACTAGTGTATTGTTAGTACCTTAACACTACCCCCACAGCTAATACCTTGGTGACAACTCCATCACCAAACCTTAACCCTAATACCTCTGTAGCATGCTCTGATACTAAGATGATACTCCCATAGGTTGTACTAAACCCTCAACACCACACCCCAAGTGTGTACAGACACCCTAAGCTTGTGCTCAAGTGGTGTACACTTGCACAAATTCTAAAACCTAGGTTGCAATACTCACAGTCACTCTCCTACACTGGCACTGCACAGCACTTACCCCTCACTGCTTTGTAATTTAGAACTACATAAATGCACTCATTTCCTTCATTCATGCTCAACTCTATACCCAGATTTC
Organism: Iris macrosiphon; assembly: GCA_036927795.1. Taxonomy (NCBI): domain Eukaryota; kingdom Viridiplantae; phylum Streptophyta; class Magnoliopsida; order Asparagales; family Iridaceae; genus Iris; species Iris macrosiphon. The sequence continues at coordinate 78,437,547 of JAYESA010000008.1, read as the reverse complement.
TAGGTATAAATGTACTTGCACTATAATTTCTAGGATACACCCAATCCCTTGCTGTGAAATACCTTAGTTATGTGCACTGACATACTGGTTGCACTGTGGTGCACACTTCCAACTTAAACGCATTCTATCACTCACTTATAACTTGAACACCTACACTAGTCAAACCCACTGGACACACACTCACTATTACACAAATCTGTGCACATAAACACATATGGAACCTCTAACCCATACCCTCAATAGCCAGAACACTCAACTCACACCTACTGCATTTCCAGATTTATATACTTAGTCATTAAATCCACCATCTGAATCACTGATACTGAAGTGAGTATCACACACTATTCTACACACAGGTACTGACACTCAAGTGTTTCTTGGAGCTCCCACACACAACTCAAACTCCCACACTTCACTCACAATCACTGATGCTCATTATAATTATAACCATCTTTCTTCAACTTCTCTGATACCAATAGATTAATTGATAAGCCAAGCTTTCTACTAAACACACCCTACTACCTGAGTTCCTATAGTTTGCTGCCTCCAGGTCAAAGCAAGGTGGCAGTTGGTGCACTACCTACAGCATATGTACATCTCCATATGTTGTTGGTGCTCTGTTGCAGAACCTGAGCAGTGCTCCCTCTTCAACAATAAAATGTTCCCTCCTCACTTTAGACTTTGCAGTTGCTCCTGCTATCTATAACAACATTTGTTGCTGCTGATGCAACTTTACTCGACTGCCCCTTGCCTGATACACCTAACTGGAAACCTCTTCACTTGCACCTAGTGTATAACCTAATCTGGCATCTTACTTGGTGTTCAATATATCTATTGTGACAACCCCCTACACTTGAACCTTCTATCCCAATACTAACTGTACTAAAAGTGTACTGATACCTTACTGGTACTGTTGTCCCCCCCCCCCAAAAAAAAAAACTAATGCCTACTACCCATATACCCATCCACTCATTCACTGAAACTAAGTCACACCTACCTCTACACTCTGAACCAACATCTCCTACTGCACACTAGCACCACTATCCTAACTAATTGAAACACCAACAAAATCTATACATGCTTGTGCAATAATGCACAACAAAGCCCTCTCTACTAACTGCATTTGAACCCAGGTATTCCCCTGTATTCCCAAAACTGTTGGTACCTCTCTCTCCTATGAAACTTGAGCTCTGTGCACAGGTACATGCTGCTTCAACTCGAACACACTACTGCACACTCATGTAAACACATGTACTTACCTCCACACTAGCCTACAAACTCAGTTCACATTCCCCTCACTGCCAAACACCATACTCTCACACACAACTGAGACTAACTTTACTCTCTAATAACACTCACACACAATACACCATCAACAAACACACACTAAACACATTCTATGATACTCACTCACACACACACACACACACACAATCTTAGACACTAATACACATACATATACTCACACACATTTATATATGTCAATTACAATGAATTAATACACACACACACACACACACACACACACACACACACACACACACACACACACACACACACACACATAAGTACATGAATGAATATCTACTGTAATACATGCTAATAGGTATTACACCAAACAATTGGCATGCAATGATGCGATACACTATGATACGCACTCAAAATTTCTCTAAACCTAAAACAAAGCCTTCCAACAAGTCATAAGTGATTATTAAAGCCTAAATAAGGTATTAGCTAGCTATTCTAGGTGTCATGGCAAAATATGGCATGTATGTCACACATGTCGAAGAAAAAAAATTCACAAAATCATCCTGTATCACAAAGTATTACAATACGGCCTACTCGTATCTAATTGTGGATATGTAGCTAGCCTCACTATACTAATAAAAGTCTAAATAGATCTACTAAACCTAATGACAAGCACTTGGTGCTCCAATCTCGGATTTTCCCTAAATTGGATACCAAACTCAATATAAAAGTCATAATAGGGACAAAATAGAAGTCAAAACTTCTTTCTGTGGGTAGTACTAATGTATGGGTAGGTGCCTAATGATTAGATACAATAATTAGAACCTAATTAGAGAGAAAATTTCAGAATTTATCTATTGGAAGATGGATTCCCAATGTAAAGTCAAGTGAACACAATTTGGACACCAACTTCTTGTCCAAAGCCTTCCTTTCCAAGTGCTCTTCCCAACCTAAAGCTCCTAGTCTCCTTAGGTGGTGAGGATGAGTGGATTTAAGAGGAATTTGTGGTGGATTGGTGTAGAAATAAAGAATTTTGGGGAAGAACTAAATTAGACTAATGAAATAGAATGAGAGAATGGAAGAGATAGAGAGAGTTTCCATCCACTATTAGGGCCGACCACCTCTTTTCCCCCTCCAAGAAATATAAATGGTCCAAAATACCCCTTGGGATTTGTTATAAAGAAAATGTTAGGGAGAAAACTTCTCTTCCTAATGAAGGTTAAGTCTAAACACTAATATAATAAGATTGGTTAACTAAATATGGTCCAAAGAAAATAGTCTAATAAATTGGTTAAGTTGTCATGTCAAGTTGGTTAGGTCCACTAGGGTTATGTCTAATCAAATAGTCTAATCTACCAAACAATAATAATATTAGTCACCAATACATAACATGCACATTATTAAATAAATTATAATCATAATATTTATAATAAAATAAAATGACAAATTTATCCCTATTCTAGAAATGTGGTAGTTATAGTGCTCCTTTGCGGTGCTACGCCGCTACGACATGGCCCAAAGTCGAGGTCCGCAACCTCTTGATGGTGTCGCGCCACTGTAGCATGAGGTCACTGGTCTCTTTGTAGTGTTGTGCTACTACTCTCCATATATCGATATTAGGCTACCTTCCTATATGCGGTGCTACTTCCGCTATGACATGGTTCTAGGACGAGGCTCTTTGTCACGACCCACACTCGGTGTAGGAATGCAAGTAGTAAACAACGTCCAGTCTATGCCGCAGCATCGACGGTAGAACGCTGTCTTGGTTAACTATACTATCTAATTATCTCACAATAATGCATACACCTCCAATAATATCTCAACTCCAAGAAGAGTATAATAAACTTAATTCAACACAGTACTCAAATCACAATCTATGGCATGAGAAGATATCAAAGAAGTCTAACATAACTATGCAGTTAAAATATAACGACAACAAATAGTACTATTATCAAAATCTCAAATATATGTCAGAAATAAATCCGGTACCAAAATTCTAAAGAGAACTAACTATGCTAACTAGTGAATCCGGCTAAATCTCCCGGCAGTCACTTTAGAACTAGTGGGTCCATATCTGCACCATCTATAGGTCGAGGTCCATAGTATATCGAACATCAATCTCCCGGATCCTCTGAAAAATATTTTTCAGTCAGGAATGGAGCAAAGTACAACCCAATAGTAGTTTCAATTAATTGACAAAAACTATAAAGCAGTAAAATAGAGGATGCTATCTATGATGAGAATATAACTGATGATCAAGAACAATGAAAGAATAGGCAATACTAGCAACAGAAAATATAATTAATGCGTGCAAGAATGAAAGAGATTAACTATAATGTCAGAATAGAACAAGGTAATCAATGAACTGAATAATGGAATCTATAATAACTATATGTTTTGAGATACTAACTAAATATGTGATCGGCCTGGGAGATTTAATAATTACACTAAGAAGCTAACTCAACCATACGTGAATTGCATGGTTAGTAGCCAATGATTACACTAATAGCCGATAGTTCTTGATCACATATTTAATTGGTATTTTCTCCGCCCCGACTGATATGATGGATCGAATTATGACACGTTACTAGCCAATTTATCTAATGTTTAATCTACAATATTCAATGTTATCCAATACCAACAAGGATAATATTCGATACCATCTCAATAATCAAGGTAACATCTCATGACTGACGATCTAATAACAATATCAATTCGTGTACCATCGTGTCAAGAATCATAAGTAATATTTCTAAATACGTGAATTATAGTGGTAATCAAATAATAGAAATTATCAGAGAATGTACTCGCCTATGGTCCAGAGCAAATAATACAAAACGCTATCCGAACTGGTATCACAGACCTATATATAGAATATTGCATCAATACAAGATTTTGGAATAAAAATAAGTTAAACTAGTCAACTTCTAGGTCATAAAGTTATTTCTAAGCCAAAACAGTCAATCAAGGTCAACTCTATGCCAAATTAGTCAAACTAGCTATTTCTAAGTTCTATGAGTCTATCTCTAGGATATTGGGTCTATACACTATGCAACTAGGCCATACTAGCTATACTAGGATACTAGAAAATCAACCAGATACCGTATCATAAGATACATAATTTATTAGATATGAAAATATTATAATATATATACAAACAACAGTATATAATACTCCTAACTAAACTAATGCTAAGTGGATACCTTGGCTTTGAACCAAAAGCGGTATCACACCACTTATACACCTATCTTGATATACAAACTCAATACCTTGAGTATAAACCAATACCTTAACATTACCTTGGTATCATAAGGCAATTCAATATCTAACATATAACTAACTACCCATACACCTCACTATACACTAATATGTATTTAAACTTATAACAATACTATACTAACTAACATACTAATATACCTCATGATATTTAATACTCGTACCCAAGACACCTCACTCTTATTACCTTGATGTAATCTTCAAGGTAATCTAGAAATAATACTAACAAATGCTAACTAGTGCTTATCTATATATATATATATATATCTCATATATATATATACTAACTTACTAATATATACATAAATTAGTAACTTATCAAAATATATAACTAACTTATCAATATATACAACCAACTTATCAATATATACACTAACTTATCAATATATACACTAACTTATCAATATATATACTAACTTATCAATATATATAACATTAAGCACAGCTTACTGCAGCTTACTGTAGCTCACTGCAGCTTACTGCATCTTATCGCTGCTTACTGCTGCAGTTGCTTACTGCTGCTTCTGCTTTCTGCTGCTTCTCGGCTTACTGCTCCCTGCTGCTTTTCAACTGCATCTCTCAGCTTTTCTTCCCCTGCTTATCATTGCTTTTCTTCACTGTTTTCATACTGTTTTTCCATTGTTTCTTCTCCCCTCAAGCTCACACACATAAATACACACCTCATATATATATATATTTATATATACACATTTACACATCATATATATATATATATATATATATATATATATAACTTCCTACTCTCTAATGACCACCAACACATCACAAAGAAATATAGAACATACACATAATTATATATATACATATATCTCACATAATAATTATATTTATAATATTATAATAATTATAATCAAGGTAAATTAAATTAGAATGCAAAGAACAAACATGTGGAGTGTACCGCACCCGTATCACACTAGATCTATGATACACTTGCGATACGGCCCCACCACACAACCAAATATATCCCAACGGACACGAGCAAGTCTAAAATAATAATTATGAACAATACGAAGAGCTAACTACTGATCTATGTGTCTGTGTCAAAATATGACATGCTCAAACCCCCGTGTCGGAAGAAAAACCCCCAAATCAACCCGTATCTCCAAATTATCGGGATATGGCCTACACGTATCCAATTGTGGATACGACACTAGCCACACACAATAAAACACATGTTAATTTGGTCTAATTGACCAATTGACAAACACAAAATGTGTCAATCTTAGAATTTCTCCAAAATTGACACAAATTACACCATAATTTTTTCTATAGGCCTCCTATGAATCTAATTCCAATTCCTATGGGTAGCCTATGGATGTGGGGTGGTTTCTTATGGCTAAATCATAGATTTATATTCTAATTAAAGGAGAAAAACTGAATTATACCTATTAGGAGATGGATTCCCAATGCAACCTCCAAATTGGGTAAAATGAGCCTTCAACTTGTAGATCCTTGCTTCTCTTTGTAGATCCTTACTTCCTTCTTGTAGATCCTTAATCTAATAACATTCAATAATAATTTGGGAAGGAATTTGAAAGAAATTTGGTAAAAATTTGGTATGGAAATGAAGAAATTTGGTTGAGAGAAATTCTAGATCTAGATTTGGAATAAAAAATAAAGAGAGAGAAAGTTTTCACCCCCTTTATATAGGCCTCACTTGCCCCCCCCCCTCCCCTCAAGCTACTATGTAAAGTCTAAAATACCCCTTGGGGCCTCTTATAAAAAAATTAATTAAAGAGGGAAGGTTATAGTCTCATGGGTTTAACTTAATTAATCCCCCTTCTAATGATTGGGCTTATTATTGGGCTTAATTCTAACTAGAATTAAATGTTGGTCCTTGGAGCTAATCTAAACTAGTTAGGTCTACTAACACAAATCTAAAAATAAATCTAACATGCTAATAATAAATAAATAATACAATAAATAAATATTCAACATGCACAATATTTAATTAATTACCAAATGACTAAAATATCCTTTCCTAGAAATATGGTAGTGACAAGTCTACCCCCCTTAGCAGAATTTTATCCTCGAAATTAAAACTCTCACCCCTCTCTCTTTGGCCAGTCACAACCTATTCATACAAATTTTACTATGGTCAAACCCCTATGAATCATAGTCTAAAATAGTCCTGTCATATAACATACAATCCTACCATTCTACTAAAAGAGGAACCATACTTGGATATAGTCTCTAACTATTATGAATTTCAGACCCTGTCCTGCTGGGGTGTCTTCCTCTACTGGTGCGGGATAATCTACTATGCCACATGTGGCCTATTCCATCTCACACTAAGCATTCACTAATCATTAACCTAGTCAAAATATTCTTAATACTGAGGGTTACCAAATATTAGTGATATACTATAGTTCTAGGTCATGCTTCACTCACTGGCACTTGCTACCTAGGATACTATATAAAACACCGCTAAGATACTACCTCCTTTATCTGTTTCAGTTCTTGTAATCACCAAAATGTCTCAACCATTTTCTTGCAAGAAATACTTGTATACTTTTTCAATTATGTATTTTATTAGCACATCCTTGTCCAACTTGAATGCTCCCAATAGGATGCCTACTCAAATCTTGTTACTGTCTACACAAGGCACCGGTTCTCATATGCATTTTAGATGACATCCTCATACCAAGTTACTCATGTCTCTCATCTACTGCCTGGATTACTCGTACTATTACTTCCAAATAATTTTCTATCCATATTAACTGATACACTAATCCAATATTATCACACAAGATACTTACTGTTACTAGCACATTACTCAACTAATCTCTGATATAGAAACACTAGCACTATTGATATAGTAACACTAGCTTCCTAACTACTCAACATATGCCCTTAATATTCTAAGACACTAGATTCATCATTAGATCACCTCATCACACTCACTAGAACTCATGATCACTTGCACTAGTTATTAACTTCTATAATACACATGTTTCACTTCACTCTTAAAGGCAAGCATATGGTTCCATATCTCTATTGATATATATATATATATTCCCCCTTAAATCTTTTACAATAGATACACTAATCAGTGATACACTACATATCTTCTATGACCAATCTTGATACTTCTCAACCCATGACACACTATTGGAATTTCTAGTACTCAGACTTTCACTTTCTGATACTCAGGCTTCCACTTCCATGAACTTCCACTTTCTGATATTCATCACCCACTGTGCATCCTGCACACAATTTCTAGACACTTCTTCCACCTATTGCTTCCAACACATCACTGGCCTCAATATCAGGTGTTATACGTATCACTAGTCATATACTGGTATACTCTTATCTACTCATATCAATGCTTTACTTCTAAGCTAAAGAATGATGGAACAAAATCCTACAATAATAGGAGTGGATAAGTATTGAGGTGATATTTTAAGAACCAATTTAAGATACAACCTGATAATCATATATGTCTGTCCAAAATCATGACACTCAGAATCCTCGCCATACTAGTAAGCATAGTTGTGATAAACGATAGATTCCATAACTTAGGTATGCACCTCTATAATCATGTCATCTAGAATCCTCGCTGTGCCGACTAATATAGCTGCGAGAAATTCTAAATTTTATAACTAAGATATGTACATCCGAAGTCAGGTCCCTATATTTCTGCCATGCCAGCTAATATGGCTGCGCTAAACTCTAGGCTCCATAACCAAAGCAGACGTTTTACCTTTCTTACTGTCCTCATCAACATATGTTATCAGATGATATCGTAATTTAGTCCATAAAATTCATCACCATATGAAATCAAACTCAACAACGAACACCAAGAATTAAATTCAACAACCGATCACCAAGAATCAAATTCAATAACAACAAGTGAGAATGGACGAAAATAAGGAAAATATTTAAATTAAAATTTATAATAAGATTCTCAAGGGTTGTCCCAAGAATCTCTCAAGAAATTTGTGATTGAGTATCCTCTCTCATCCTAGTATCCTATGTCCTATATCCTATTACAGGCTCGCAGTAGTACAACTAAGTCATCGCACTACCACGACTTCGTATAACTTGCGAAGCCTGACCTGCATGGGCCACCACTAAAACTCTGACCTCATCGTGGTGTCTCTCCACTGTAGCATGGGAGGTACCATCCAATTTATGGTGTCGAGCCACTAGTTGTCACGACCGGCACTCGGTGTAAGAGCACGAGTACGTGGGTACGTCCAGCCTACGCCAAAGCATCGATGATAGAACGTTATCTAGGTCAACAATACTATCTAAACATCTCATACAATATATATAAGGTAGATGTCATGCTATCTCAACTCCAAATAGAGGGCAAAATAATAATATGGTAATAGTAAACAATACTCAATCACAATAATAAATTAGAGGAAGATATGTCATGATATGGAATAGAAAGAAAGAAATATAATCATAAATACATCCCAAGTTTAAGTCTAATCTCAACACAAGGCATAAAATAATAATACAATGCCAAAATCTAACTAACAAATACAATATCATGAATAAACTAACTATGCCTCATCAACTGCTGGTACTAACTCAATCGGCTCTACGGGTGATAACTCACCTGGCTCACCATCCTGTGGCCCGTAGTGCGTAGGACACCAGTCCTCTAATGAATCATCTGAAAAATATATCCAGTCAGGATTGGAGCAAAGTACAAGCCAAATAGCAGTTCCAATAATTGACAAAAACTATGAAACATCAATAGCAATGAAAAAAAATGATGAAAGTAACTAAACTAGCATATATCATAAAAAACAATATCATGGTGGAATAATGGCAATAACTGAGAACAATATGGTGATGAACAATAATATAATGACTGGAATAAAGGAAACAATATATATAAATGTACCTTAAAATATTAGTAAGATAATGTGATCAGCTTGGGCCTAACACGAGCTATATATAAAAGATGAGCTAGCGTGATCGTGCGTGAGTTGCATGATCTATTAATTATCATGGGCTATACTAAAACACGAGCTATAAGGTATGATAATATATCCACTAATACTTTCCCAATCCCCCGACTAGTACACAGATCCAAATCACGACTCGTTATAACATGTATATCACACTACATAGTCTATAATATCATACACTATGATCACGATTTATATAATCACTAAGATATCACGGTAATCACTAAGTAACCATGAAGTATGACATGGCGATCAATGAGTAACCACGAAAATAATATCTCATGACCAAGATTCACGTATACCAATCCGTGAAACTAACGTGTCAAGAATCAAATATCTCAATACTAAATACATGAAACATAGAGGCTATCAAATAAGAAAACTATCAGAGAATGTAATCGCCTGTGGTCCTGAGCAAATAATATATCTCAGTATCCGAGCTGATATCACACACACCTAAATATGAAATATCATGTCAATGGGTGCAAGGAATGATAAATGAGCTAAAAATGCACTAAATATGATATTCTAGGCCATTCCTAGGTCATACTAGTCAAACTATGTTGTATCAATCTATATCTAGATTTTTAGGTCCAAGGCTAGCTTCTAGGTTGATTACTAGTCCATACTAGTAATTACTAAGTGATACTAGGTCATACCTAATTAATACCACAAAGTATCTATACAACCTACATACACTGGTTAATAATATATATATATATATATATATATATATATATATATATATATATATATATATATATATATATATATATATATATATTAGTATCAAGCTATTACCTTAACTATATAACTTAGTTATACAATACTACTCAAAACCTTATACTAACACTACCAATACATAACATTACCTTAAACCCCAATACCTCACTGGGATGACACTACCTTAACACCTAGTTCTTGATACATACTTACTAGTGTATGTAAAGACACACAAGCTCACTGAGCTACCTGGTACTGCCCTTCACTGTTCTGTACAACTATACCTCTCCTCCCTACTCTGCTGCAAGGGACAATGGTCCTTGCCTCACTTACCTATAGCACATTGTGCACATCAGGCTCACTCGAGTCTGCACCTCACTGATACATCATAGTCACCTCTTTGTTCACCAATACACTCCTCCACCCTCATCACCAACTATTTTTCACAGTCAGATCACTCACTTAGGTAAATTATTGATACAATTAGACACCCTCACATCTATGCACTAGTATAATGCCCTCTGGTTACTCCAGTTTGCACTGGAGATAGCTGCCCCTCACTGATACTTAGTATCAGGTCCAATATTACCATACTCCATGTTCACCTAAGATACTTACTGTAAATTAGAATGATATCCTAGTGTTAAGACTCGAGCACTGCTACCTCATGCTAACTTACAGTTACTGCTAATGCTTAGTAGTTCAAACATCTCATAATCCTACACTGGCCAAGTCCGAGCCTCCCCTTTACACTCTAATGCACAGTGAGCACAGCCTGCACTCTTCTCCTGATACTTGTATTAGCTGCAACCTTCCCAACTCCTAACACACATGCAACACACACAAACTACCATACCTGATACTGGACCTAACCCTCTGATGATCTGTTCTCGAGGTCTGAATCCAACATAGGAGTCCCCTTAATTTTTGTACATTGCATCAGTTCAGTGGACTGACTACTGCCTATCTCCCTTACTCGAACTGTAGGCTAAGCAGTCCTTCACTGTTCTGCTATTGCAGCTGCTGCTATGTCTCCCAAATTCTGACCCCCATTCTGATACCCCATGCACTAGTTCCTCAATGATACCCCTATAGCTCACTGTACACACATACCCTCCAACACATACGCTATCACCATTAGCCTATGCCCGACCCCAAGCTACTGATACTCTTGTATCTCGAACCCCAATATTCTGATACCTATTTGCACACACACATACACAATCACATAAATAACATGTATTTATATATCATAAGCATAATGTATACTAACATATATATATTAATATATACAATGAGGTTGAATGACACCAAAATCTACACTAATAGCCATTTCCTCATACATCTATAGTGCATTAGCAAGATACTCTATGATACTTACCCAAATAAGAGTCAAAACTCATAATACACTACAATAAATATTCTTACATATAAAATACACTATTTTCTAACTAATACAACTTGCTACAATAAGAATTAAGGAGCATTTACATAAAATATCCAAAAATGAGCCCCGTATCACACCGTATCATAAAATACCATAATACGCTCTACTTGTATCCAATTATGGACACATACTTAGTCCCACAACCCCGATCTAAATCTAGTTAGATCTAATTGGTCTCATGACACACACTTGATGTGTCAATCTCGTAATTCCTCCTAATTGGACATAAATCACCATGTAGATTCTACAATACAAGTCATATGAACCTAGTTCTTGATCCTATGGATAGTCCTAAGCTAAGGGATGATTTCTAATGGTTAAATAGATGAACTGGAGTCTAAATTAAATGGTATATTCATAATTTACCTATTGGAAGATGGATTTCTACTGAAATGCTCAATAAACACAATTAGGACACGATCTCATTACTAATTCCTCTTTCTTCAAGTGCTCCTTGCAATCCAAGCTCCAATGCTTCTTAGATAATATAGTTGAGAGGGAATGGGTATGAATTGGGTTAAATTTGGTGGAGGGATGAATTAGGGATGAACTAATTTGGGGATCTAGAATTAAAATGAAATAAAGTAATAAAGAGGAAAGAGAATGATAAGGTCTTCATATGGCCGACTCCCTTTCCTTCCTCTCAAAGTTACAACAAAATGTCCACCATGCCCCCACTTGCTAGTTATGAGGAATAATTAGGAAGGAATATATTGAAAATTCTCTAAACTAATACAATTTAAGCTAATCTCCTTAATTAACTAAAGAAGAGGGTCAAATGGACTTAGTCTAATGTTGTACTCAATGTGTCATGACAATCCAATGGGTCCACTAATGACAAGTCTAAATAAACATAGGCTGCTGTACTAATAAATAATTAAATACTACTACATAATATGATAACTAGTAGCACATAATATAAATATTTAATCACTAATTAATAAATATACTAAATGACCAAAATACTCTCATCTAGAAATATGTAGTGACAAGTCTACCCTCCTTAGAAATTTTTTTCCTCAAAATTTAAGGAAAGAACTAGCACTACAACAAGCAAGAAAGAATGATACCTTACAGCTCAAAGAGATAAGGGTATCGCTCGTGCATCTCGGCTTCCCTCTTCTAGGTAGACTCTCCCAGAGACTAATGCCTCCACGCGACGCATACCAAGGAAATCTTCTAGTTTTGCAGCACCTTTTTCCTGCGATCCAGGATCTCTACTGGCTACTATGGGTAGCTGAGAGTTGGACCCACCTCGATCTCCGAGTCATCTAATACGTGACTAGGATCTGCCACGTACCGTCTCATCTGCGACACATGGAACACATCATGCCCTCCCTCTAGTGCATGCAGTAAGTCTAGTCTGTAGGCCACTACAACGACCCTCACAAGAATATTGAAGGGTTCGATGTACCATAGACTAAGCTTTCCGCCTCCACTAAAGCGAATAGTATCCCGTGTAGGAGAAATTTATAGGAACATCAGATCGCTAACCTAGAACAAAATACATCCTTAACACTAAACCTAAAACAAAGAAATCACAAGCAATACAAACAAAACATATACCTCAAACTCCAAAGGTATCCGGTGGCTATCGGTCCAATATCGATGTATGTCTTACGCCATCCGAAGTCTATCCCTGATAAGCTTTACCTTCTCAGCTGCATCCACAATCATCTCCGATCCCAACAAAGCTTTCTCACCAACATCATCCTAAGATAGAGGAGTCTGATATCTCCGTCTATATAAAGCCTCGAATGGTAATATCTCGATACTGGCCTGGTAGCTGTTGTTGTAAGCAAACTCTACCAGGTGAAGATGATCCCCCTAAGAGCCTCTGAAATCCAAAACACAAGTGCGAAGCATATCCTCGAGAGTATGAATAGTCTTATCTGACTGTCCGTCTGTCTAGGGGTGATATTCGGTACTGAACATGAGCTGGGTGCCCAAGGTGGCCTGCAAACTCCTCTATAAGTGAGATATAAAGTGACTATCCCGATCCGAGATGATGCTCACAGAAATGCTGTACAATATGATAATCTATCGCACATAAATCTCTGCTAGCTTCTCCGTAGACGTACCCACTTTGAATGGCAAGAAGTGGGCTTATTTGTTCAATATGTCTATGATGACCCAAATTGCGTCTTTACCTCCTGGAGAACGTTGAAGTCCCAAAACAAAATCTATAGTAACATTCTCCCATTTCTATTCTGGAATGGGTAAAGGCTAAAGTAAACCACCTGGCCTCTGCCTCTCTGCCTTTACCTGCTGGCATACTAAACATCTGGATACAAAGTGCGCTACCTCCTGGTTCATACCATACCACCATACATGCTCCTTTAGATCTCTATACATCTTGTTGGCACCTGGATGTATAGAGTACTGCGATTGATGTTCCTCTTGAAGAACCTCCTCGCACAATATCCCACTTGGCACACATAAGCTGGTACCGTGCTGTAGTGATCCATCCTCAGCAATAGTGGAGTCCTTGGATAATCTTATCCGAACCTGTGCTCTGATGCACCTCAGAGACTCATCATCATACTATGCAACTCAAATCATGTCTATCAGTCCTGACTATATCTGAAGTACCTATATTTGTATCTCGATACCTGGTACTACCACCTCAATACCCAAGATCTTAAGATCGGCCAGTAAATATTTGTTTATAGTCAAGCACATAGCCACTGGATACCGGCTCAAGGCATCAACGACTAAAATTGCCTTCCCTGGATGGTACTGCAATAATATGTCAAAGTCCTTCATCAACTCCAAATACCGCCGCTGTCTCATATTTAGCTTTTTCTGGGTAAACACGTACTTCAAACTCTTGTGGTATGTAAAGATCTCCACACGCTTTTCGTACAAAAATTATTTCCATAGCCTTAGGGCAAAGTTGACCGCTGCCAACTCCAAATTATGGGTAGGGTAATTTTCTCATGAGGACGTAATTGCCTGGAAGCATAGGCAAATACCTTCCCATTTTGCTGCAAGAAACAACCCAAATGCTTCCTTGAAGCATCACTATAGATAGTGAATCCACACACACACACACACACACACACACACACACACACACATATATATATACACTCCTGATAGCAACGTCAACATTGGAGCTATCATCAACCTCTTCTTCAGCTCCTCAAAAGCGGCTTGACTCTCCTCTGTCAAGACAAACTCTACATCCTTCCTAGTCAGCCTAGTCATCGACTCTGTAATCCTGGAGAAGTCCTGTACAAACCTTTGGTAATAACCTGCCAGCCCCAGAAAACTCCTAATCTCTGCCACTGAACTCGGAGTAGCCCACGACTTCACTACTGAAATCTTCTTCGGGTCCACTACGATCCCATCTCCTATAATCACTTGCCCAATGTCGCTACCATATTTTCTATAAAGGGTATTTTAGTCATTTAGTAATTAATTAAATATTGTGCATGTTGAATATTTATTTATTATATTATTTATTTATTGTTAGTTTAGATTTTATTTTGGACTTGTGTTAGTGGACCTAACTATTTAGTTTAGACCCATGGACCCAATATTTATTCTAGTTAGATTTGAGCCCAATAGTAAGCCCATTCATTAGTAGGATAAATTAATTAAGTTAAACCCATTAGACTAGAACATTTTCTCCTTAATTAATTTCTTCATGAGAGGCCCCAAGGGGTATTTTAGACTTTATATAGTAGCTTGAGAGAGGGGGCAAGAGTGGCCTATATAAAGGGGATAAAAACTTTCTCTCTCTTTATTTTTTATTCCAAATCTAGATCTAGAATTTTTCTCAACCAAATTCCATCAAATCCCTACCAAATTTCTTCCCAATTCCTTCCTAAATCATCATTGGAGGCTATTAGAGCATGTATATACAATGAGGAAGCAATGATATACAAAAAAGAGCAAGGATCTACAAGTTGGAGGATCTTTTCACCCAATTTAGGGATTTTATTGGGAATCTATCTCCCAATAGGTATAATTCAATTTTTTTCTTTAATTAGGTTCTAAATCTGTGAATTAACCATAAGGAACTACCCCATATGTATAGGCTACCCATAGGAATTAGAATTAGGTTCATAGGAGGCCTTTGGAGAAAGTTATGTATATTTTTGTGTCAATTTTGGGGGAATTCCGAGATTGGCACATGTTGTATTTGTCAATTAGTCAACTAGACCAAATTGACATGTTGATTGTGTGTGACTAGTATTGTGTCCATAATTGGATACGTATAGGCTGTCACGCCCCGAGGCGTCCCCCGAGTCGTGACCGCCGTGCGGGCCTGGAGTTGCGCCCGCACAAGGCTTTAATGATTTGCATAGCAAGCACATACTCAGAGTACGCAGATAAATTGAAACACAGATTTGAAACATAGAAAAGTTCTCTTTATTGATAATGAACATCTATTACAAACTCTTGAACGAGTCAGCTAATATGCCGAACGGCTTACAAAAGGGTTGACTCAAAATGAGATAGCAGTCCTGTACATTACATCCTTTTATAAACTCAAAACGATAAGGACCTCCAGGCTGGAGGATCGCTTTGCCACGGAGCTGCATTTGTGTATGAAGAGTTGCAGGCTCCTGACTCCAAAAGGCTTCAGGGGGCGCGGTGAAGATGCGCCAACAGTTGGACTGGATCGGGAAGACGACTTCGGCTCCTCGCTCTGTTCGCCTTAGTACGGAGAACCTGTTTCAACGAGGGTCAGCATATCAAAACATGCTGGTGAAGGCGAGCTAGCCTGACTATACCAATCAACACATTGTTTAGTGAAGCATGCATATTTTTGTGGGTTTCTATCTTGCCTTAGTTCATTTACAGTTAAGCAGCATATTGAATTTACTGAACTGAACATGCCACCGTTCGGTGGATTTTACCTGACCGTCTGAATTACCTGTACAATACTTACCATGCCTTCCCTGAAACGAAGACACAAGTTAGTATGCAACAGGTTTAAATATACACAGGGATCACTGGCTTGATGCCACGAAGGGACGGGTTATAGTCTCAAGGCAAAGTGACGTGCAGCGCGGGTGGCGAGCCCCGCTGCATAACACTTGCCGGGTAACATACGACTATACATACGTTCCGTCCGGATCGGATCGATCCCGGTGCCCCGGTGACCGTCCGCGGAACTCATAACATACCTTGTGCACAAGTCGTCCGTGATCGAGAATACTCATAGAATTTGTTCCATAGCATACAGTTTTGCATAGTCATCCTGACAGTTTATTTCATAACAATCATATATTTCCATACTTAGCATGATTCATGAAACAGTTATAAACGAACTAGCATACAGGATGATAACCGTTCATAAGTTTAGTTGACAAGCATAATAACCAAGTTATTCTCTTTTATCTTGGTTTCTTTTATTATTATTTGGTATCGTTTGATCGGGGCGAAGGAGTGAAGCTTGGAAGCAGAGCTAGCTAATCGGGTTGGTAGCCACTCACTTAGATTTTTGGAAAGAAGAAGGAAAGAGGCGCTTCACGACTCCGTTCGCAAGCCGCCTACTGCTCGTTCACCTGCACACGAACAGCTCGATTAATACTTCTTCCTCTCTTTCCATTCTCGGAATAGAAGTGCAAGTCTATGAACGAAAACAATGAAAACCATCGAAACCATTCAAGGAAAACAAGCAAATCCTAAAACCAACTCAAAGCACGAAAGCAACAAGCGACATCGAAAACCGAGGCAATAAAAGATAGCAGCGAAGAGGTCCCTCCTGACTCTGCCGCTAAGCCGATCCTTGGGGCGCAGTCCACTGAATATGGGAATCGATTCCGAAGAAACAAATCCATAACGAGGACGAGTTCTTAATTCAATCTATCCCGATCGAACGATACCGTCTAGTGTTTCTTAGCCGCGCTCTCCGCACCGGGAGAACGGGGCGCTACATCCTACCCAACCAATTGGAAGTTTCGTCCCAAAACTTAAGAATAGAACCAACCGTTAGGGGTTATTGGGTTGAGGCAGGAGCTTAGAGGGGAGTGGACAATCCCGAGCTACATGGCCTTGCCCGCCACAGTTGAAGCATAGACCTTTTCTGCTATAACATCTATCAGTAGTGTGCCCACGTCTTCTACAAAAATCACAGTATGGTCTCTGGTTCCCTTTGTGGCGACCACCGTCGTTATGTCGTTTTGCAGCATTGTTTCCTCCATCGTCGCTTTGGCGTTTGTGACTGGATGTATGCACAGCGCCGACAGAAACGTGAGAATATTGTGGTTCGAGAGATAGGGCGTGATTCATGACTTCACGCATTATCCCATACTGATTATTGACCACGTGCGAATGGATGGCAGGACGGAGACCACCTTCAAACCTTCTAGCTCGACTCGCTGCATCAGGTAAATAGGCCCTAGCGAATTTGGAGAGTCGGTTGAATTCGGCGGAATACTCTTTAACTGTCATCCTGCCTTGCCTCAGCTGCACGAAGTCATTTTCCATTTTACGTTGTACTGGAGGCGGTATAAACTCCTCTTCGAACGCGGCACGAAAGGTCGTCCACGAGATTGCCTCCTCTCCGTGATCAAATTGGAGAGATCGTCGATGCACGTCCCACCAATCGTGTGCGTCGAGGCAGAGCTGTAGTTGCGCGCAGGCGACGCGCTTATCCTCGGGGACCTCTAGCAGAGTGAAGTGGTCTTCAATCTCGGCTAGCCAATCTAGAGCTACCACTGGGTCCTCAGTCCCATTGAACGGGGTATTGCAAACTTTCTTAAAATGGCCCAAGTTGAAGGCAGTCACGTCCCTCGGCCTTGGAATTTGAGGCGTCTCCACTTCAAGCACGGGCTGTTCCACCGGAGTCGCTGCTGTGGCGGCGGAATGATTGGCAGCCAAAGCCTGAACAATTTGTTGCAGGGCATCGACCTGCTTCTGTTGGACTGAGAAACGGGTCTCTAGATTACTCTCGAGCCTGGCTTGGCGAGCATCGTCTCGTTGTCGTTGCGATTCTAGCATTTGCATTACCCGCTCAAGCGGGTCGACTTGAGACATGCCTCTTTGGCTCCGAGAGCTTCCCGAATTGCCTGAACTGCTCTCTTGTGTTTCGATCGGTGGTTGCGCTGCAGATTGCGCTGGATCCATTCCTTCAAAAGAAGGTAAATTACATTAGGATCATAATGTATTATGGACTTATTGCATGAACGTATCTCATTTTGGCCTAACGAGTTCAAGAGTTCGCACAGGAATTTGATCGTTTAAAGGAACTTTTCCAGCACGAAGTCTAAGGAACTTTGAATCTGTGCTCTGATACCACTATGTCACGCCCCGAGGCGTCCCCCGAGTCGTGACCGCCGTGCGGGCCTGGAGTTGCGCCCGCACAAGGCTTTAATGATTTGCATAGCAAGCACATACTCAGAGTACGCAGATAAATTGAAATACAGATTTGAAACATAGAAAAGTTCTCTTTATTGATAATGAACATCTATTACAAACTCTTGAACGAGTCAGCTAATATGCCGAACGGCTTACAAAAGGGTTGACTCAAAATGAGATAGCAGTCCTGTACATTACATCCTTTTATAAACTCAAAACGATAAGGACCTCCAGGCTGGAGGATCGCTTTGCCACGGAGCTGCATTTGTGTATGAAGAGTTGCAGGCTCCTGACTCCAAAAGGCTTCAGGGGGCGCGGTGAAGATGCGCCAACAGTTGGACTGGATCGGGAAGACGACTTCGGCTCCTCGCTCGGTTCGCCTTAGTGCGGAGAACCTATTTCAACGAGGGTCAGCATATCGAAACATGCTGGTGAAGGCGAGCTAGCCTGACTATACCAATCAATACATTGTTTAGTGAAGCATACATATTTTTGTGGGTTTCTATCTTGCCTTAGTTCATTTACAGTTAAGCAGCATATTGAATTTACTGAACTGAACATGCCACCGTTCGGTGGATTTTACCTGATTGTCTGAATTACCTGTACAATACTTACCATGCCTTCCCTGAAAAGAAGACACAAGTTAGTATGCAACAGGTTTAAATATACACAGGGATCACTGGCTTGATGCCACGAAGGGACGGGTTATAGTCTCAAGGCAAAGTGACGTGCAGCGCGGGTGGCGAGCCCCGCTGCATAACACTTGCCGGGTAACATACGACTATACATACGTTCCGTCCGGATCGGATCGATCCCGGTGCCCCGGTGACCGTCCGCGGAACTCATAACATACCTTGTGCACAAGTCGTCCGTGATCGAGAATACTCATAGAATTTGTTCCATAGCATACAGTTTTGCATAGTCATCCTGACAGTTTATTTCATAACAAGCATATATTTCCATACTTAGCACGATTCATGAAACAGTTATAAACGAACTAGCATACAGGATGATAACCGTTCATAAGTTTAGTTGACAAGCATAATAACCAAGTTATTCTCTTTTATCTTGGTTTCTTTTATTATTATTTGGTATCGTTTGATCGGGGCGAAGGAGTGAAGCTTGGAAGCAGAGCTAGCTAATCGGGTTGGTAGCCACTCACTTAGATTTTTGGAAAGAAGAAGGAAAGAGGCGCTTCACGACTCCGTTCGCAAGCCGCCTACTGCTCGTTCACCTGCACACGAACAGCTCGATTAATACTTCTTCCTCTCTTTCCATTCTCGGAATAGAAGTGCAAGTCTATGAACGAAAACAATGAAAACCATCGAAACCGTTCAAGGAAAACAAGCAAATCCCAAAACCAACTCAAAGCACGAAAGCAACAAGCGACATCGAAAACCGAGGCAATAAAAGATAGCAGCGGAGAGGTCCCTCCTGACTCTGCCGCTAAGCCGATCCTTGGGGCGCAGTCCACTGAATATGGGAATCGATTCCGAAGAAACAAATCCATAACGAGGATGAGTTCTTAATTCAATCTATCCCGATCGAACGATACCGTCTAGTGTTTCTTAGCCGCGCTCTCCGCACCGGGAGAACGGGGCGCTACATAGGCCGTATCCCAATAATTTAGAGATACAGGATGATTTGGGAGTTTTTTCTCCGATACGGGGCTTTGAGCATGTCGTATTTTGAAACAGACACGTAGTTGTGTAATTGACTCTTTGTATTATTTATATATACTATTTTAGACTTTCTCATGTCCTTCGGGATGCGTTGGTTGTGTGGTGGAGCTGTTATCGCAAGCGTATCATAGAATGAGTGTGATATGGGTGCTGTGAACTCCACGTGTTTGCTTTTTTGCCTTTAATTCTATGTGTGCTTGTGTAATATGCTATGTATTATATATAAATCTATGTATATGTGTATGTATCTATAGTATATAATATAGATGTGTATATAGCTATGTGTATATATAAGATATCTATTGCATATGTGTTTATATGTATATGTAAATATATACCTATACCTATATCATTATGTATATGTATGTTCGAATATATATATATATATATATATATATATATATATATATATATATATATATTAGTGAGAGTGTGTGTGTGTATATATATATATATATATATATATATATATATATATATATATATATATATATATGCCTAGATGAGAGGATTGATACCTATATAGATTAATATATAGAGGTGTATATATATATGTATATGTGTTGAAACATCTATGTATGTGTATATATGTTTGACTCTCTCTCTCTATATATATACGTGTATATGTGTGTTGTGTATATCTATCTACCTATGTGTTTGTAAGTGTGTGTGTGTGAGAGCATAGATGTGTGTCTTAGTATAGTGAGTATTTGAGTGTTTGAGTGAGTGAGCCTGAGTGTGTGTGTGTGTGTGTGCAGTGAGGGAGAGAGCAGGCAGCATCGCAACTGCAACGAGCTGCAGCGAGGCAACGCTGCAGTAGCAGCGTGGCAAAGCCGTAGCAGTCTGCAGCAGCAACGCGACAAAGCCGTAGCAGCCTGCAGCAGCAGCAGCAAGGCAGCACCGCAGCAGCAGCGATGCAACACCGCAGTAGCAGCGAGTAGCAGCAGCAACAGCGGGGCAGCGCTGCAGCAGCAGCGAGGCAGCACAGCGGTGCAGCGCACAGCAGCATGCGCAGCTGGCTGCTGAGCGCAATGGACTACTGTAGCGAGCAGCTCGAGCAACAGCAAGGAGTTTCCTGTTAGCTAGTTAGGTGTTGGTCAATGGGTTAGTTAGTTTCTTGAGGATAGTTAATAATTAGATAGATAGATTAGTGTATCAGTTAGTTTAATATTAAGTTAGTATAATAGATAGTTAGTAGTTAGTATAGCTAAATAGTTAGTGATATACTTGTTAGTATTAATGTTAGCTATTAGTTTAGTATAATAGTTAGCTAGATATGTGTATGGTTAGCCTAGTAGCTATTATACTATATGTATCTATGTATGTTTATGGTATTGGTTGTAAGTTGATATGTATTATATGTTAAGTTAGTACCTATATATTAGTATTATATATGATAAGTTAGTAGGTAAGATTGATATGCATTGTTAGTGTTAAATAGATTAGTAGCTATATGTTAGTATTTAGTTAGAGTATCATAACTAGTTAGTTAGGTATTAGTATTAGTTACTATTAGTTCTAATTACCTTGAAGTATTACCAAGGTATGAAGTTTAGAATACTAAGGTATTAGAACACATGTTAAGGTAATATTGGGTATCAAGATACTCAATATTAATAGAAGGGTAAATGGTAAGTAGCTATATGTAATATTATATATAAGTATTGTATATATATATATATATATATATATATATATATATATATGTTGTTAGTATTAGGTATTTAGTAGTATGTAATAGTTTAGTATGTTAGTTATAGTTTAGTATTGGGTAGTGAGCGATATATTAGAATTTGACTTACTTTATGATACCAAGGTAATGTCAAGGTATATTAGCACTGGTGGATACCTTGTGATACCCAATAGTTTAGTATGTTAGTTATAGTTTAGTACTGGTGGAACACCTTGTTCATCAAATTCATAAATACCGCCGGGGCAATAGTCAACCCAAACGATATCACCATAAACTCATACTGGCCATACAGAGTCCTAAAAGCAGTCTTCAGAATGTCCTCCAGCTTTATTTTCACCTGGTGGTAGCTTGATCTCAAGTCTATCTTGGAAAACACCTTGGCGCCGCTCAACTGATTGAACATGTCATTAATCTGTGGCAACGAATATTTATTCTTGATAGTGAGATTATTCAATGCTCTGTAATCAATGCACATGCGTACCGATCCATCATTCTTTAGTACAAACAATACCGGGGCTCCCCACGGTAAAGAACTGGATCTGATAAACCCCTTATCCTGTAATTCATCCACTTGCTTCTTTAGCTCGACCAGTTCGCTGTTGTTTACTCTATAGACATGCTGTAAAATTAGTTCTGTACCAGCACCAAGTCTATAGAGAACTCAACATCTCGATCTGGCGGCAATCTTGGCAATTTATCAGGAAACACATCAAAGAACTCTTCTATCAAATGATGTGGTAACTCCTTATCTTCCATCATAGCTCCACAAATAATGCCTTCTCTCTGCTCTGCAGCTCCTCTAGCAAACTCAAACTATGGCTCTCCTGGCGGGCTAAACAAAATTCTACCTCCTCTGTAATCTATACTAGCATGGTGCCTACTCAACCAATCCATCCCGAGTACAATGCCGTAGCTCAGAAGTAGCATTACAAGTAGACACGCACTCAGCTCCCGGCCTCCCAGAGTAACTCTTTGATACTTAAAAATATCGCTAATCAGGATAATGCCTCCCCCGATCATGATCTTGCAAGTCCTAAGCGAAGGCTCAGCTTCCAAATGATGCTTCAGAGCAAAAAAAAATAGATACAAAACTATAGGAAGCACCACTATCAAATAAAGCTAAAGCTAAAATAGAATCAAGAAGAACAAAACCTGCGATGACATCTCCAGTGGGCTTGGCCTCCTTGACCATCATAGAAAATGTTTGTCCCTGAGGTGCACCTTCCTGATACTAGTGCTGGGCATAATGCTACTGTTGGGTCAGAAGCGGTGGTCCCCTCGGCTGTACTACAAGTGGCCTCGCTTGCGTTATCTGAGCTGGAGTTGCTCCATGAACTGCACGACGAGAGTTGGAAGGACAATCCCTCAGCTGATGCCCCTCGGCACCAAAATACAAAAAACTTCCAACCTCTTTGTGTAAATATCCAATATGTGGTTGGGCTTCTTGCAGTAGTGGCAGGAAGCTTGTTATAACCGTCTCTGTTGCTGTTAGGGTGCCTAGTGAACCGGCGCCCTAGTTAGAGTCTGGTGCTATTATGGTTGCTGAAAAGGCCTAGACTAGAAATAAGGACGCTTAGCAGTCCCTGCGCTGCTACTAGCCCCCATAAATTAATTGCAGTCTCTCTTGGGTTTCAAGCCCAACTTTTTCTCAATCTTGCGTGCCTCCGCAATTATCTCTGAATATGTCTCATAGAAAGACAAAATGAGGATCTTTACTTCCTAGTTCAGACCCTCGCGGAAGCGAATATCCCAAACCTCTAGCTCCCTCACCAAATATTTTATAAATTGGCTCAGCCTACCGAACTCTACAGCGTACTCCTCCACGGATATGCTCCCCTGAGTAAGGCCCTCAAACTGCCTCCCTAAGTCCAATATGTTTGCGCGAACAAAGAACTTTCTCTTGAAGAGGTCCTTGAATACCTCCCAAGACTGCCCCGTATCAGCAAGAAATGGCTCATTCCTGAACCAAGTACGGGCGATGTCGAACAACTGAAGTCCTACTGCCTCAACCTTCAGATCCTCAATAAGACAAGACACCCTCATAAGATGCTCAATATCCTCAAGGCAATCATCAGCGTAGACGATGCCCTCAGTCCCCTTGAAGACCCGAGGTTCCAGCTTCTTAAAATCCTTAATATTATCCGGCCGAAGCTCAACAACCTGCGGAGCAACCTGCTGCTGGATCGGAGCTCCTCTCTCTACTACAGCAAGGGCAAGCTAATGAGCACTCTCAATACCCTGACGTAACACGTCCGTCTGCCTCTAGTGAGCCTCTAACTAGGCCCTTTGAGCCTTATCTCGCAAAACAATACGAACACCTGAGTCGCATCTGTCGACATGGAAGGTGGAGGTAGAAACCCCTTAGACACAGTCAGAACAGTCCTCTGAGATGGAGGTAGACCCCCGAACGCAACTGATACTCCAATCACTAGAGAAGTGACTGGTGCAGGCCCTCGGGAAGTTGCAGATCTCTCAGAAAATGCTCCCCTCTGCTGTGATCGAGTCCTAGGCGGCATCCTGAGGCAAAACGAAAGGAAAGAGTCAATATGGCACATGATATAATGCATTCAAAGAAGCACAGTTAAAGATCAAATATCAATATCAAGAAAGAACAATTGAAATGAACAATAGAGTTTTTTTTAGATGTGATTGGGTATTCTCAGCCTATATCCTATATCCTAAAACAGGCTCGTAATAGCACTCAAATCGGAGCACCACTATGAATCGCACTAATTGTGACCTCGAAGACCTGTATGGGCCACCACTAAAAATATGTCATAACCCGCACCCAGTGTAGGGGCACAAGTAGTGAACAACGTCCAGCCTACGCCACAACATCGGCGGTAGAACGCTGTTTGGGTAAACTATCTATCTTACAATCAAATATAATAATGCCACCAATAAAAATATGAATACTCAATCCCAGATCTATAAGATGGAACAATCGTACGAATATGATATAAAGTATAGAAAAGTCAAATACAACTCACGAGACAAAGTAATATCCAATAAGTCATATAAAGAAATACTAATAACAAAATGCTGGAGACAAATCCATTACAAATAAATCTATCTACTGAGCTATGGGTACTGGGTCGTCTGTCTCAACCGGGATGAGACCCTCCAGAGCCAAAGTCTCTGGCTCTAAGCCAACTACGTCCTGAGGCCTGTAATGATTGGGATACCACCCCTCAGTGTCATCTAGAAAAAATGTATCCAGTCAGGAAAGGAGCAAAGTACATCTCTAACAGCAGTTCCAAGAAATAATATAAACTATGTAACAGTAAATAGAGTGAATATATAAGATGCAATATACAGGTACAAGAGATATGCACAATAGGAATACTGGAAATAAATACAAAAATGAGCATCATAGAAATAAGCAAGAAATACTACTACTAAGTGAGTGAGTACCAGCTTCAACATGTGATCAACTTTAAAACTTGAACAAGGATTATGGCCTGGTTAATCATATGTGCGGTATATGATTAAGACTATTCAAGAAATAAGACATGCACAAGGAGTGTATGATCACATATCTACATTAGCACTCCCCGCCCCGATTGGTATAGTGGATCCATCCATGGTATGTTATGACACAGGATTCACTGCATAGGTAGCTAGTCTCCCCAAGAATCAATGGCTGTATATGTACAAAAAGAACAAGGAACAAGGCTTGCACAAGATGTACCATAAATACCAAGGAATAATATCTCATGACGAGATCTGGATATACCAATCCATGTAACCATCGTGTCAAGAAATCAAGGATATCTACACTAAATACAAGAAACATAGGGGATATCATAAATAAAAAACTATCAGAGAATATACTTGCCTGAAATCCGGTGAACAATATCAAATATGTTCAAAACAGTATCTCGGAGATCTAAATATGGAATATTACATCAATACAAGATTTTAGAATAAAAATAAGTTAAACTAGTCAAATTCTAGGTCATAAAGCCATTTCTAAGTCAAAACAGTCAAACTAGGTCAACTCTAGGTCAAACTAGTCAAACTTGGTCAAAGTAGCTATTTTCAGGTGGTATGAGTCCATCTCTAGGATATTGGGTCCATACACTATGTAACTAGGCTATACTAGTTATGTTAGGATACTAGAGTATTGACACTATACAGTATCATAAGATACGTAAATTATTAGATATGGATATACAATAATATATATATATACAAGATGAAAAAATATATAGTATCCCTAGCTAAACTAATGCTAAACGGATATCTTGGCTTTGAACCAATACAGTATCACACCACCTACACACCCCTCTTGATACGCAAACCCAATACCTATACTAATTAATATAGTATCAATATCTATACATATATAAATTATACAGTATTATATACCATAACTGAACACCAATATATAACTAATACCTTAGTACTAACAACTACCTTAGTATTTTAATAGCTTAATACCCTCAACGACAATATCATATATCTTAATGATTACCTAGCAACTTAAGCCAAAACCTTAACTAGATCAACTAGCTATATTGAGTATACTAGCTAATACCTTACTATATAAAACTTACCTTAACTATAAACTAATAGTTATCATACCTTTCCCTAATAGTTAACTCCTATACTCTTGGTATCATACACAAAAGTTGATACTCAACCTTACTATACTTGATCATATATTACATTAGTACTCCCACACATTCTTTATCTCTTGGACACCCCTCCTATTGAGTACTGTAACTGCTACTATATACTGCTTACTGCTACTTCTCATTGTTGCTGCTGCATTCTTATTGCTGCTGCTGTTGTTGCTGCTTTTTCTTATTGCTGCTTACTACTGCTGCTGCTTCTTATTGCTGCTGCTGCTTCTTATTGTTGCTTACTGCTGCTGCTGCTGCTTATTGCTGCTGCTGCTGCTACTTCTTGCTTGCCAGATACCTCCCCCTAGCACACATACACACACCTATACACATACACTCACTTATATATATATATATATATATATATATATCATTATAATGGTCCGCATGAACTTTCCTACTCTCTAATGACCACCAACACATCACAAATAAAATAAATAAATAAATAAATAAATAAATAAATAAATAAATAAATAAATAAATAAATAAATAAATATATATATATATATATATATATATATATATATATATATATATATATATATACTTACACATATCATTATGATAGTCCGCTTGAACTTTTGTACTCTCCAATGACCACCAACACATCACAAATAAAATAGAAATATATATATATATATATATATATATATATATATATATATATATATATATATATATATATATATATATATATCATATAACAACTATAAATATAATACTCTAATAGTGATGACCAAGGTATAATGCAAAGTATCAAACACGTGGAGTGCACCGTACCCGTATCACACTCAATCTATGATACACTTGCAATATGGCTCCACCACACTACCAAACGTATCCCGAAGGACACGCGCAAGTCTAGAATCATAATTAGAAGTAACACGAAGTGTTAGCTACTCATCTACATGTTCGTATCAAAATGTGACATGCTCAAACTCCCGTGTCGGAAGAAAATCCCTAAATCAACCCGTATCGCCAAATTGTCTTAATACGGCCTATACATATCCAATTATAGACACGACAATAGTCTTACACAACCAAACATATGTCAATTTGGTCTAATTAACCTATTGACAAACACAAGATGTGCCAATCTCGAAATTCCCCCAAAATTGACACAAAATTCCATATAACTTTCTCCATAGGCTTCCTATGAACCTAATTCCACTTCCTATAAGTAGCCTTAGTACATGGAAGGGTTTCTAATGATTAAATTATAGATTTAGAGTCTAATTAGAGAGGGAAAACTAAATTGTACCTATCGGAAGATGGATTTCCAATGTAATTCTCCAAATGAGTGTCAAGAGCCTTCAACTTGTGCTCCTGTCTCCTCCTTGTAGATCATTGTCTCATCCTTGTTCCAATAGCCTCCAGTGGTGAGTAGAGAAGGAATTGGAAATAAATTTGGGTAGGGATTGGTGTAGGGATGAAGGAATTTGGATGAGAGAAATTTTAGATCTAGAATTAAAATGAATGGATGAAGAGAGAGAGTCTCTCTCCCCCCCCTTGTGGCCGGCCTTGCCCCCTACTCCAAGTTACTATGAAAAGTCCACAATACCCCTTAGGCTTGTAATAAAGGAATTAATTAAGGAAGGAAGGTTCTAATCTAATTGGTTTAACTAATTAATTTATCCTCCTAATGAATGGGCTTGCTATTGGGCTCAAATCTAACTAGGATTAAATGTTGGTCCATGAATCGAATCTAGTTAGATCCATTAACACAAGTCCAAAATCAAATCTAACATCTAATAATAAATAAATAATATAATAAATAAATTTACAATATGCATAATTTTTAATTAATTATGAACTGACCAAAATATCCTTTTCTTGAAAATATGGTAGTGATAAGTTATTCATGTTGATTATGTATAAGCTTATATGATTCATGATATGAGACTTGCATATTATATAGATATCATTATGACTTATTATACTAGCTAGAAGTCATGATCTTGCGTGTTATGGACATGAGATATTATGGATATGAGACTTGAGGTTACATTGGGTGGGAAGAGACATATATGCTACAGACTGATTATGTTTATATATATACTATGTTACTGGAGGTGCTTTAGTCTCTGTACCAGAGCTTGGCACATTTATTGGTCCTACTAGATACTACTTGCTGCTATGGGCTCCCCGACACAGAGCCTGTAGTGGTCTCATCCTGAGTCCTAGTGATGCTCTCATTTGTATTTTACTTAGCTGGTTACATAGCTTGCCTTGAGGATCTATTTTTACTTACTACATTTTATTTGGCTTGAGTATTTATTGTACCTTGCTATATCCCCTGAGGACCTGGATTCGGATTATGTCCCCAGGTGTAGACGAGGAGATCTATCTCGAGGTTTATGGGGTAGGTGCTGCTATTGGAGACGTAAAGGTTTTAGAGGACGATGTTATTCCGGAGGACTTCTCTTGAGCACACAGTATTCTCACCATTCATTTATTATGCTTAGTGTGCTTAGATATTTGATCTTGTAGTAACTTCTGGATATTGTACTTGGAGTTATTTTCCTTTCTATTTTTATTACGGGTTGTTCCCCGTGACATTATTTATATTGCTTTGGTTGGACAAATTATTTTATATTATTATGACTGGACTTGTCTCTTTATAATTTATTACTTATTATGGATGATATTGATATATAAAATATAATAGATATTTGTAGACTATTTTATATGTATTACAACTTAAGTTCACTCTAACGGGTCAATTAAATTGGGTTTTTCTATTAGAGTTGTGCTACTGGACATTGCCACGTGGCTAGTCCCTTGGTATTTTGGGACGGCGTGACATATTTTTGTGGTGTCTCAGGTAGGTCTTCGAATATATTGCTTCAGATTCTAATTACAAAACCAAGCAAGCCTGTAAATTAGGATAGAATAAATTATAGGATGTCATCCATTTGTTGACTTGTTCTTAACCTCTATATCAAATTCAAAATAATTTTTTGACTTGCATCCTACCTTGATTCCTCTGTGCAACTCTCATAATTTGCTTTATGTACAGGGTAATGGATCCATGAACTAGTGACGATACTGCTATAAGAAACCATCGGGTGCGGTGATTACTTATGATGATGGGATGACACCATTGGGTGGAGATCCATCCACTCAATAAAGCAATCCGGCTGATCAGGACGCCTCAAGGTTTCAGAGAGATGACATTCCACCACCACCACAATAAACTCCACCGATGCTTGCTTTTTTGCTAGGCAGCCTGTGGACAGACAACAACTATTTCAGATATTCTATGCAATGATGCAAGCTCAATAGCAAATTCAGTAAGAATCTCAGCAACACCAGGCAGAGAACCTGAAAAATAGTATAGTGACCACACTGGAGCAGGCTACCCCACCAGCTAGACGGCCATCGACATGATCTATTACTAATTTCTGCCAGCTGAACCCCATATATTTTCTGGCAAGGAGGGGCCCACTGAAGTTCATGAGTGGCTCACAAACACTCAATACCAATTGGAAGCAGCTGAGCTCCGAGGGAGCATTGCATGACTGCCGTCAGGATGCAGTTGACGGGCAATGCACATAACTGGTGGTTATCTAATAAGAAATGGGTCGGACCAGACCGAGTTACCTGGGAGGAGTTTTTTAGACTCTTCCAGGAGATGTACATTCTATCTATTGCTAGAGCAGAACTTCAGGATAAGTTCAACCACCTCACTCAGGGCAATATGACTGTGGAAGAGTAAAATACGGATTTTATTAATTTAAGTCATTTTGCCCCTACTCTGATCTCGACAGAAGAGAAGAAGACAAAAATATTCTTTGATAGACTTAGCTTTGAGTTACAAAAGTTGATCGGGTCAATTGTACCTACTTCTTACACGGACGTCCTTGCCGCAGCCCGACGCATGGAGCGCGTCACCAGGAGAGTCTCCAGCCAGAAATGACAGTTTACATCATCACTAGCTAGATTACCACAAGGAGGAGCTATAAAGAGACCTCACATGCACCAGCCACCCAGAGCAGCTCCGCAAACACTGCCTATATGTTAATATTGTGGCAAGCGAGGTTATTATGTGAGTGAGTGCAGACGTAAGTTGGAACTATGCATGATTTAAGGATAAGGATATCACTCGACACTTGACTGTATGGAGTTACTGAAAGAAGCACCAATGATTCCCCCACCAGCCTTACCAACACCAAGACCCGCCCTGCAGCCACCTAGGACAGCTTATCCAATACTGGGAACACCACATACGAGAGTTAGAGGAGTCAGACCACCAGCTCTAGGAGGGTATCAGCCGAGGCCACCTTTGGCACAACATGCATCACTATTCCAACAGGCTCGGCAGTAGCAGAGGGGACCAGCTCAGGGGCGAGGGCAAGCATTTGCTATGACTATTGAAGATGAAGCTACTGCAGGAGAGGTCATCGCAGGTACTATATTAGTAGCTTCATTACCTGCTTTAGCATTATTCGCTTCTGGAGCATCGTATTCATTCATAGCTGCTAGCTTCGTAGCCACACATAGAGTAGCTACCACACCCCTTCTGAAGAGTATAAGAATTCTTACGGGAGGCAAAATTATCCTAGTTAGTGACATTTGTAGATCTTGTTTGGTAGTAGTTTGTGGGCGAGAGATACGAGCTTAATTTTTTATCTTTTCTATGCCGAATTACGATGTTATACTTGGTATGGACTAGATGAGTTGGTTACATGCGACTCTAGATTGCCGGCGTGGACATATTATATTGCCGGCGTGGTCATTCGGAGTTTGAGTTTCTTTGGGGATCCAAAGAGCAAGGTGTTCAGCCTACACTTAAGGAACTCTTTGTAGAAGGGGAGCCCGAGTATCCAAAGATTATATCAGAATTTGTGGATGTATTTTTTGATGATTTTCCAGACTTACCACCTGATCGAAAAATATAATTCACCATAGACTTGACTCCTAGAGCAGAGCCTATCACTTCATCAGTGTACTGGCTAGCACCTAAGGAGTTAGTGGAATTGAAGAAGCAAGTTGATGATCTTTTAGAGAAGAGTTTTATTTAGCCTAGTATTTCACCATAAGGAGCACCCATACTATTTGTGCCGAAGAAGGATGGAACAGTACGCCTGTGTATTGACTACAGGGCACTAAATGCCACAACCATTAAGAACTAGTATCCCTTGTCGCGCATTGATAATTTGTTTGATCAGTTGAGTGGTGCTCGTGTATTCTTAAAGATCGATCTCAGATTCAGTTATCATCAGCTTAGAGTGCGAAAGGAGGATATACTAAGACAGCCTTTAGGATCAAGTACAGATACTATGAGTTCTTAGTTATGCCGTTTGGTTTGACCAACGTGCCAGCTGTGTTAATAAGTTTGATGAACAAAGTCTTCCATCAGTACTTGGACAAGTTCATGATTGTGTTTATTGATGACATCTTGGAATACTCCAAGAGCCACGCAGAGCATGAGGAGCATCTCAGAATTATGCTGGAGACGCTAAGGCAGGAGAGGATGTACGCCAAGCTTAGCAAATGTGAGTTTTGTCTGGATATGATGCCTTTCCTTGGATATATCATCTCGGGAGAAGGACTTTCCGTTGATCCAGAGAAGGTTGCTGTAATAGAAACTTGGCCCACACCTACATCAGTTACGGAGGTGAGAAGTTTTCTCGGACTTGTTGGATATTATCGGAGGTTCGTGGAGAACTACTCAAGGATTGCAGAGCCTATGACGTAGTTGACGCGTAAGGACCAGGAGTTTGCATGGACGGAGGATTGCCAGAAGGCCTTTGAGGAGTTAAAGAGACGATTAACAACAGCACCGATCTTGACTCTTTCTTCAGGATCGGGAGGATACGTAGTTTATAGTGATGCGTCAGGCAGTGGACTAGGATGTATTTTAATACAACATAGCAAAGTTATCGCTTATGCATCGAGACAACTGAAGGTTCATGAGAAGAACTACCCGACGCACAATCTCGAGCTAGCTGCAGTAATATTTGCATTAAAGATATGGAGGCACTATCTTTACGGAGAGAGGGCAAAAATTTTTACTGATCATAAGAGTCTGAAGTATGTCTATACTCAGAAAGAGCTCAACATGAGGCAAAGGCATTGGTTAGAGTTGATGGTCAATTTTGATATAGATTTGCAGTACCATCTCAGCAGGAAGCCCATAACTTATTTTTTGACGACTCAGACCTAGTTATTAGAGGACCTACATGAGCTCGGGAAAGATGTTACTTTGCCAGGACATAGTGGAAAGTTGGCTAATCTTGAGGTTACGTCATCACTAGTGGAGAGGATTAAGGCGGCTTGCCTACAAATGCTAGGTTCCGGAGACTTAAAGAGAGGACGGAAGCCTGTATGCAGATGGAACATCGGATCCATGAGGGTAGGACATTAGGGTACAAAAATTGCCTCTATGTTCTTAATGGGGAGTTGAGACATGAGTTGATGTCTGAAGCATATAGCCCCATATACTCTATTTATCCGAGAGGTACGAAGATGTACCAAGATTTGAGGCAGTACTATTGGTGGCATAGGATGAAGAGAGAGAGAGAGATTGTGCGATTTATGGCAAAATATTTAGTCTGTCAGCAGGTTAAAGTCGAGCATCAGAGGACCGCTGGTATATTATAGCCGCTTTCTATCCCCTAATGGAAGTAGGAATATATCACTATGGATTTTGTTACAAGATTTCCAAGAAGTCCCAGTGGGAAGGATGCTGTTTGGGTTATTGTGGATCGACTCACCAAATTGGCAAATTTTTTGCCATTCAGAGTTGGACAGTCCACAGAGATTATAGCCAACATGTATATGTGACAGATCGTAAGGTTACATGGAGTACCTGTTAGTATTATATATTTTTGGCGGAGCATGCAGGAGAGTCTTGGCACCCTACTCAAGTTCAACACTGCTTCCTATCCACAGACAGACGGTCAGTCAGAGCGCACGATCCAGATCCTGGAGGATATGTTGAGGTCATGCATGTTAGACTTTGGAGGGTCTTGGGAAGACCATTTGCATCTGGTAGAGTTCTTTTACAACAACAGCTACCAGGAAAGCATCCAGATGGCACCTTTTGAGGCGCTGTATGACAGAAAGTGCAGGACTCCTATATGTTGGAGTGATGTGGGTGAGCGTCAGATACTTGATCCAGAGTTGGTAATATAGGCAGTTGAGAAGGTGAAGCAAATTCAGAGCCATCTGCGTGCAGCTCAGGACAGATAGAAGCACTGGGCTGACACACACCGCTGACCTTTCGAGTTCAAGGAAGGTGAGCATGTGTTTATGAAGATCTCACCTAATCATGGAACTATTCGATTCCGGAGCAGAGGTAAGTTGAGTCCAAGGTATATTAGACCTTTTGATATTCTGGAGCATATTGGTGATGTGGCATACCATCTTGCATTACTCTCATCTCTAGCGTGAGTGCATGATGTATTCCATGTCCATAGCTGATGAGGTACGTGACTGACCCAAGTCACGTAGTTGATCATTCTGAGTTTTCAGTAGGTCCGAGTTTGACTTATGAGGAACAACCAGTTGGGATACTGGATACTAGTGAGAATACGTTGCGGGTTCAGACGATCAGACTAGTTCAGGTAGCTTGGAAGCATCAAACCAACTTGTCTAACTCATACACAACACCACACACCCATCCCCCACCTTTTTACCCACCAAAAACCATTTTTTCTTACACCAAATCCTACTTTTTACCTTGTTTTATTTAAATTTCAGCATAAATTTTGGACAAACTTAATTAAAATGCACCATGTATACACTCAAATGGATATGGGGGCTCAACCACAGCAAAAGGAAAGGGAGGGATCGGGTTTCAAGGGAGAGTTACCATGGACCTTTTGTTTTTAGTATTCATTACTACTACGTATAGCTAATAAGTCCTAGGAAAACCCATCCCATGCATTTTTCAGACAACCATTCTTTTCCCTAACCAAAACCTCCACCTTTCATCTCCTTCTTTTCTTCCTCTCCCTCACGGTCATCTTCTCCTCCTCCTCCTTGGAGCTCCGATCGGCCCCAACCCGATAGCAACTCCTTTCTCCATCCGCGACCCCGGAGCAACCCGACCACCCAGGCAGCCATCCACGACTGCCGCCGGCCACCGCGAGAGAGCACGGACAGCCGCGAACGAGCGTGACAGTAGCAGCAACATCCTTTTCGTGAGGCCCTCTTCGAGGTATGAGCACGACCTTCGCTCATTCTTTTTAAGAGATTCTTGTCCATATACGTTTCCAATATGAAGGGCCTCAAACCCCTTCAATAATATTGATTTAAAGTAGTTAATATTAGGAGAAAGTCGACCCGAAAGTCGAGAAAAAAAACTGACTTTGCGATAGTTTCAAAACTGTACAAACGCCCATGTTTCGAGAGCAATAACTCTCAAACCGTGATGCCGAATCGAGTGATTCTTTTTCCTGTGTGAAAACAACATAACCGAGTTTTAAACCCTTTAAATAATTTATTTTATTTTGATTTGTTCAGTGATTAATTTAACGTTAAAAACTGTTAAAAAACTTAATTTTGGGAAACCCAAATTTCTCGATAAGGGGTGTGTCCCGCCAAACGAGGCCACGTTATCGTATGCGAATTTTACCAAATAGTGCGTAATGTGAACACGGATGTGTGGGCTTTCGCAGAATTTGATTTGGACGTGTGTGCACGCTGGAATCAACACATATCTGCCGAAAATACCATATCGGCCTATTCTGACACATCGCCATAACTTCGTGTGTACTCGTCGGTTCGTAATGAAACTTATGCCATTGAATTTATAGTATTACTTTGGCCCTGTGACCCAAGTTGGTTCAAAATCTGAGAACATTGACGAAATACCATTTCTTGGGCCCCACAGTTCCACATGACGGGTAATTTCGTGATTGGCTCATCGGAATCTAGTTCTGGACGTTCTATTAGGTTCGTATCATCATTCTAGAATCCTAGACACTAATTTTGATAAATTTGGAGTACTTTGACTCTGACATATTTTTTTGTGCGAAGTGGGCAACATGTGGACCCCGCTTTGACCAAAAACTGTCAAATCTGCCCCTGTGTCCAAATTGGACTTATGAGTAGTCAATCCTAGCTATTTCATGAATTCTAAAAATATTGGTGATATTTGTTTCACCATCAGGAGGAGTACTTACAGATTCTACTTTTCCAAGAGCAGTTAACGAAGTTCAGGACCCAAGCAGGTGTACCTTGCCAAACTTGCAGTAGATCCTATTATATTATTTGTTTATGTTTCTTTCCATATATATATATATATATATATATATATATATATATATATATATATATATATATATATATATTCTTGTGATGTACCTGTTCAACCTAGGACCGTGAAAAGTTGCTTCGCGTACGAACAAGATTTGGGTGTCGATGCCGTACACGAAGTCGTGTAACATCACTTAGAGAGTTGATTTCACGATCCTATTTTTACGTGCTTTCTTTACCAAGTAAGTCAGACTGTAGGACACTTGATACTATTTTATGTGACATAATCTTTCTTGAGTTATTTATAATGATTCTGTATAGGCTTACAAGATTCGTGATATGAGACTTGCATATTATATAGATATCATTATGACTCATTGTACTAGCTAGAGGTCATGATCTTGCATGTTATGGATATGAGATATTCTGGACATGATACGTAAGGTTACATTGGGTGGAGAGAGACACACGATATAGGCTGATTATGTTTATATATATGCTATGTTAATGGAGGTGCTTTAGTCTTTGTACCAGAGCTTGGCACATTTACTGGCCCAACTAGATACTACTTGCTGCTATGGGCTCCTCGATACAGAGCCTGTAGTATTCTCAGCCTGAGTACTAGTAATGCTCTCATTTGTATTTTACTTAGCTGGTTACATAGCTTGCCCTGAGGATCTGTTTTTACTTACTGTATTTTATTTGGCTTGAGTGTTTATTGTACCTTGCTATTTCTTCTGAGGACCAAGATTTGGATTATGTCCCCAAGAGTAGAAGAGGAGAGCCATCCCGAGGTTTATGGGATAGGTGCTACTATTGGAGATGTACAGGTTGTAGAGGATGAGGTTGTTTCGGAGGACTTCTCTTGAGCACACAGTATTCTCACCATTCATTTATTATGCTTTGTGTTCTTAGATATTTAATCTTATAGTGACTTCTGGATATTGTACTTGGAGTTATTTTTTTCCATTTTGATGATGGGTTGTTCCCCGTGACATTATCTATATTGCTTTGGTTGGACAGATCATTTTATATTATTGTGACTTGACTTATCTTTTTGTGATTTCGTTACTTATTGTGGATGCGATTAGATATATAAACTATGAAAGATATTTATATATCATTTTATATGTATTACAGCTTAAGTGTACTCTAACGAGTCCATTAAATTGGGTTTGCCTATTAGAGTTGTGCTGCTGACCATTGCCATGTGGCTAGTCCCTTGGTATTTTGGGACTGGGGCATGACATAATGATATCAAGAAAACGTGTAAATATTTGTGTAATGGTCTCATTAGGTTTCATTTTGAATGCCTTATATTCTTGAGT
The DNA here is from genome assembly GCA_036927795.1 of Iris macrosiphon. NCBI lineage: Eukaryota > Viridiplantae > Streptophyta > Magnoliopsida > Asparagales > Iridaceae > Iris > Iris macrosiphon. The sequence continues at coordinate 78,400,049 of JAYESA010000008.1, read as the reverse complement.
AAGCCTGCTGATCTTTGATACCTTTATTTTTGAAGTTCCTTCATTAGTTACCTCAAGAAGTTTCCAAATCACGTGTAAAGTAGTGCAAGTAGATATTCTATTAAACTCAGTACTATCTAAGGAACAAAATAAAGCATTTACAGCTCTAGCATCAAGACTTGAGTATTTTTTTCTAGATCAGTATATTTCTCTTTGGGCTTATCTATAAGAACACCATTTACAACAATTCTAACATGCTTTATGTAGCCATCCTCAACTATTGACCATGGTCAAAGTCTAGTTATCTGAGATAAAAAGTCATGCGTGTTTTCAAGTAAGTGTAGTTGGTTCCATCAAATAGAGGAGGCCTATTTATGGATTGACCTTCACCAGTGAAAATAGATTTCACAGTTGCCATGTGTAGTGCTCTTAGGAATTAAAGCCTTTAAAAAGAGAAAACCTTCTCTGATACCAATTGAAGGATAGATAGGCAACTCTAGAGGGGGTGAATAGAGTGCATGTGTGTGCAGCAGAATATAATCCCCGATTTAAAAAATATATTAAGTAAAGGCAGTTACCAACTAGCAAATAATGCATCAATATATAAACAGTAAATAAGTAAGGAAGAGCGAACGTAAACACCGAGATTTTATACTGGTTTTCCTCTGAGAGGACTAGTCCAATTCTGAGAACTCATGTTCGGAGTTTAACTTCACTATCAGTGAAAATACAATCTTTGATCTGAAGGGCTTGCGACTTCTTACAACACGAGCCTTTGATCCAAAGAGCTCAACGACTTCATTCTTTCTGAGAAATAGCTTTGAATAACCATGCTTGTATAACTCGAACACTTCTAATCAAAATTGTACCGGCACTTAGAAAAATGAGAGTTGTCTTGGTGATTGGGAAGGTTTAAAGCTCATTAATGAATATAGAAGATGAGTTGAAAATGAATTGATGAGTAGAATGGGAATCTCTTCTCTATTTATAGGATTTTGTAAAATAGAATTCGGCTAGAATTCGGATACCCAACGTTAAAAAATTTAAATGTTGGAGCCATGAGAATAAGTCCAGCACACTGAATCTGGAATCGATTTTGGTCAACCGAGTTCGGGTATAACTCGGACTAATTTTGGATTTCCAAATTTCAGTAGGTTCCTGGGCAAGTTTGGTTTAGTTTGGGTTGTGTTTGAGTGGGTCTTTGGGCTAGTATGAGTTCAGAGTTGGTTTAAAAATAAGTAGGCTTATCTTGAGTGGACTTTGGATATGTATTCAACTAGTGCCAAAGTATATTCCGACTAACATAAGTCCTAGACTCAATAAAGATAAAAATTACATAAAAAATATAAAAATAATAGAATCAACCGAACATCAAAGAACAGTCTTTTGATGAAGGTGCAGTCTTCTGTTGCAAGTATTAATTCAGAGTTTTAAGTTAATTATCGAAATTAGGTTGACTGAGGCCAACTAGGTCAATAATGGTATGGCACTAATATGAAATAGATAATAATAAACTGTAGTCATGAGGGAAGGTAATAAAAGTAAGTAACATGATCAAGACAACATAATCATTAGGTATGAACTGAACAGAAAAGAATGGTAACTATACTAAGTATTTTAAAGTACTAGTTAGATATGTGATCGGCTTGAGAGATTCAATGATTTATACTAAGGAAAAAGCTAGCTCAATCATACGTGAAGTGTATGATTAGCTAGTAGCCAATGTTTTGTACTACTTGTTAATAGTTCTGATCACATATACATCTATCACTTTTCCACCCGACTAGTATGATGGATCCAACCATAATATGTCACGATACAATGATCCATGTCCGATAGCAATACGAAGAATAATGTAACATCTCATGATTGAAGATCCAATATATATATTAACTCGTGTACCATCGTATCATGAATCAGGTATAACATTACTAAATACATGTATTATAGTAATTATCAAATAAAAAATATCAGAGAATATACTCGCCTATGGTCCTTAGCTGGTGGTACTAATCAGGATCTAAGTCAGAGTCCAATTAGCCTATATATTATGAATTACCGTGTCAAAAGATAATTTATTTTAATTTATTTATTTATGAAATACTCAATCTAAAATCCTCTTTTAATCCCATTATTCCAATTTTCTAGGTTAAATCCTAATTTTCTATCCAAAGAACCAAAATTTATCAACTTGGGATCCGTGGCACGCAAATTGAGATGTTCCATTAACCAAAAAGTAAAATAATACAAAACCCAGATTTATGTATGAAATCCTATAGATTTTAGCACTACTTGAATTCTTAAATCTACGGTTTCACCGAATCTCGAACCAGTAAAGAATTATCGCCAATATGACGCACATATGACAATTTTTGGTGATTTTCTGGTTACGTCCATGTTGCACGAATTTTACAGTATAGTAAACTAGAATATTTAATTCTAGAAAAAATATATATTATATTTCATCATTTCAGATTTTTGAAACTTCAAACGAATCACGATTCCGAGTTCGGGGTCTCCCAAAATCTCAAAAACACCGAAACACATCAAATTCTGGACAACCGACACTCTACGAATTTTTCAGAAAAATAGGTTTATTATTTATGAAAACAAATTACATATTCAAAAACTATACCTCGAAACGGTTCTAAAGCAAGAAACTTGGATGTGTTTAGAGTCCGGAGCTAGGAGATATGACTACACAAAATTGAAGGGCCCTAGAAGCAAATCCCTCAACCCCTCTCTCTCTCTCTCTCTCTCTCTCTCTCTCTCTCTCTTTCCTCTTATTGATTTTGGCGGAATAAATAAACCCTAAACACATATACCCATATATATAGGCGGTACATGACAGCTGGGCCGGCTTTTAGGCCGTAGGTGGCTGACATGCTGGCCCAGTTTGGTTGATTGGGTATTTTAATTAGGAAAATAAGTTTTTAATTACCAAAAAATATTTACTAATCAATTTTTAACCTAAATAACTCCAAATAAATTTGTACAAATATCAGAAAATTCCAAACAAATTCTAGAAAATGTAAAATACCATTATAAATCCTAGAAAAATACTTGGGGCTATTTTACAGTCATAGGCTTCTGCGGTAAATTTTAAAAGTCCTAGAAAATTTATTAGCCTATTTTAAAACCAAATAAATCCAAATAAATCCAAATAAATTCTAAAAATTCCAAATAAATTACAAAAATATATTTAACTATTTTGACCAAAAAATAAATATTTGGTAGAAAAATATGCAAGTATGCTCTCACAGTAAATTATGAAAATCTTAAAAATTATATTTTTTAGGTTTTAATTATCCAAAAATTCTGGCAAAATCCAAAAATAATTTCTAAAATAGCCTAAAAATGATTATAAGTCCTAGTAAGAGTCTCTAAGAACTATATGAACCTTAGTGTTACATTATTATCCTTATAAAACTATATGTAGTATTTCAAAACAAAATTCTCATAAAATTTTACTAGTGTATTCTATTTTATTTAATTATTAAACTTACATGATAATTTGGGTAACATATGCTACAAAAGTTGCTCCATCCTGGCGGGAGCTTGGCGATAATACCTTCCACAATGAATGAGTCAACTAATGGCATGCCATCATCCTCAAGTTTTTGACGTAACTTAAATTTTTTTTTTTGACTTGAGGTGACATCGTCTTGTCATCTCAAATCGCATCTTCCAGAACTTTTTTGTCACATGAATCTTATTTCTGTTCTCATCAGATTTGTAGTATTTATCTAGAGACTCCCAGATGTCCTTTGCTTGGACCATCTTGCTGTATGACTCCGCAATAAAATATTTTATGGAGTTCAAAATCAGTAATTTGTAGAGGTTGTTGTCTCTCATCCACTTCGTCTGTAAAGCAGTGGCCCCAGCTTAATCCTCCGAGCATTATCCAAAATAGTAGGCTCGTGTTCTGTCAACACGTAATCTACATTCACGAGTTGAATATTGAGACTGAACTTTTTCTTTCGTATGTTGTAATGCTCACGGTCAAACTTCTCAAGTTTGTTAAAGCTTATGTCGAGAAGAATTACGCGGTTCTTCTCCATTTTACTCGGATCTTGATTTAAAATTGCTAGTCCCGAGACAGATCATAAGATGTAGGACCAAAGGCCAGGAACAGAGGTTCAGCAAAATTTATAGTCCATCCTCTGTTTGATCCTGAAGTTATAGTCGAGATCAGAGGTTCACACAAAAGTTTCCTCACTGATTGCCTCGATTCCAATGAGAAACGTATATATATATATATATATATATATATATATATATATGATTACAACTTCGATATATACTGTTTTAGCGACAAAATTATCCGTTGCTAAAATGTATTTTTCTGTCGCTATTTGATTTTAGCGACGGATTAGCGATGGAAATGTTCACCAGAATAACTAACGTCGGTACAGAAATTCTGTCGCTAGTCCGTCGCTTAATCAACGGATTAGCAACGGACTGCGGACGCATCAGCGGTGTACTAATTACATCGCTAAACTTTCTAACTACTTACCGACGGATTAGCGATAGATTATGTGAGCCAAAATTTGCCAAAATTTTCAGAAGGTTTTGCATATTCAGGGCTCACAGTGTTCGTCGCTAATCCGTCACTCTCCGTGATGGATTGGCGACGAATTCTGATACATGTTTGGCATATTTGTGTGTATCAGACGTTTTAGCGACGAATTTTTTTGTCGTTGGGTAGTCACTGTCCTGAGGTTTTCCGTCGAAAATTCGTCACTGACCTTTCAATATTTTTTGTCGCTATTACGTCGCCCGTCTGTCGTTAAAGGTAATATTTTTTCCAGAAATCAATTTCTGCTGAGCATATACCTGTTATACATTCACTAATTTTCACACAAATAAATTTTACACAAGCAAATTTCACACAAACTAATAAAACCCACACAAACTTATACAAATGTTATATATACGTCAAAATAATAAAGTAGAGTAATCCTAACATGTATAAATAACTGTTATATAATCCCACAAAGTCAAATAAATACAGTAAAGTCAAAAAAATACAACCAACTAAAAAAAATCCTACAAACTCAAAAAATCAATCAAGTCGATGGGGGAGGCGAAGACGGAGGCGGCAACGGCTGTCTGCTAGCCATGTACTGTGCCACAACCGTAGCGATAATATCCTGTAGATCATCAGGAGAAATGGCATACAGAGCAGTGGCAGGAGTCGTCGAAAGAGCTGGAAGACACATCGATGCCGTCGGAAGAGCTGGAGCAGTTGGAGTAGCTGGAGGACCCAACGTAGTAGCCGTCGGAGGAGTCGTTGTAGTAGTCGTCAGAGGAGCAGGTGCTGCAACATCACTAGTGTCTATCAACTGTCAGACCAACCTATGTATCTTATGCACAGTCATCGTGAGCTGCTCCAGAGATATCGCACCAGAAGGAACGCCGAAGCCGGGCACTGATGGAGCTGGAGTAGCCGTCGGAGGAGCTCTGGAAAGAACCGACGACATCGATGCAAACGATCCGGTACCGTAAACCCTTCCGCCTTTCCCTCTCCCGACAGCTTATACCCACCGATCATTTCTCTTAGTCGGTGTACTGCTCTCAGCGCCCCCCTCTAACTTCTTATACGTCTCCTATATTTATTTATATAAATTGGTTTAGAGTTAAGGATTTTATAGTTATATGTACTATATTTGATTTTGGTTAAGAGTATCATATTAGATACTAGATATCATAGTATATGTATAGAATTTGAGAGTTATTTGCTATATTTGATTTCAATGATATCTTAAAATAGGATATTAACCAAGGTTCAAAGTATCGGAATCAGAATCGGTATCGGACCATTCCTATGAGGTTTGAAGTAAATTGAATAAAATTATAATTTTATGTATTTACAATATTTAAAGTGTTGTTTCTTAAAATATGATATTAACAAAGGTGCATAATTTTAAGTATTTATAATATTATTTTTAGTATTTTTGAAATTGAATAACCTAGAGTTGACCTAGTTTGACTGTTTTGACCTAGAAACATAGAATCTAATTAAATTATAAAAATAATCTAATTAAATTGACAAAATTTTATAAAGACAACTTACATATGCTTTGGCAGCCCGCTCATTTGTGAGCTTTCCATCCTTCTTTCTTTTATGGGTCCGCTGGAAGATTGCTGGAAAGTCGATGGTTTTGGGTTCTTTCCCAGCTCTGGCGGCCTCGTTGCACTGTAAAAATTAAGCAATTAATAAATAAGAAAAAAATAAGAATTATAAAAAAACCGATCTAGCAAAATTTTTAATACTTACCATCCGTAAAAAATGCTCGACGGCCTGAATGGATCCACCAGTATGGAGACCACCCTTACTATGGGCAGCCTTCACCTTCTCACACTTGGCCTTGTAGGCCGGGGTATCCATTTTCTTCTTCATCTCCTCCCAGTACTCCTTCAACCACTCCTTGTGGTGATCCGGTCCAAGTGACGCCAGCGCCTTCTGGTCATCGATCATATCTCTCAACCTCTTGCTAGCGACAGTCTTGTAGCACTTCCGGATATCACTATCTTTATGATCCGGCCACCAGTACAACCTCTGCAAATTAGTAAAATATGTTTTATCATTGTGATCAAAAAAATATATACTATTATAAATAAAATTCATATACATACCCCGAGCTTCTTCAACCAAGTGAATCGTCGATCGAGCGGGATGTCACTGAAGTTGATATAAGGGCCATCAAAGTAGCCCCATATGATCTCCCCTAGATCATTCTCAGTCTTGATCGGAAAGAATCTGAAATAAGTAGACAATATATAATTAGAATAATAAAATACAAAATAAATGTGTACATTGACAAATAAATGCTTACGTTGCTCCATCGGCCCATAGCTCGGGACGACAGATATTGGCTAGACGCTCTGGTAGAGTAGGGGGGTCTGCAAATGCTGGACGGCGGACATATAATCCATTGTCCACAAGAAGGCCTGAAAATAGATTTGCTCCTGTGGGAGCAACTGGTGGAGTAGCCAGTGTAGTAGTGCCAGTAGTAGCTGGAGTAGAAAAAGTAGCAGCTGATGGCAATCCAAAAGATGGAGTAGCTCCTCCTACTGAAGAATGAGTATATGGCGGGGATAAACCATCAGTCGCATCTACTAACTCGTCCTCAGGTCGTGTACAAGAATCTGGGGTAGCAAGCATAGTTGACGGAGGATGATGAAAAGATGATCCTCTCTGAACTTGTCGTCGTCGTCCTCGTCCCGCCATACTATAGGTAAATCTGCAGTACATAAAAAATGGTGTCATCAAACAGATAATTATAAAGTAATTGTATGGTAAAATAAGTAAATACAAGTGTGAAGATGAAATAAATAATAATCGTGTCATAAAATAATTAAATAAATATCTAAGCTAATGCATATGTATGTATGTACGTACGTACTAATCTTCTTCATCTTCCGAATCGTCATCGTCATCCGAATTATTTTTCGAATCGTCTTCATCTTCTACTTTTTTATTTTCCTTTTCATTTTTACTTCCACTATTATTATCACCTTCATCTTCCAATTCTTGTTCATCGCTCGATACCTCCATATCAGAGTTCTCCTTTATATGATATAAATCTTCTATCTCAATCTCTTCGTCAACTCTATCATCCTCTATGGTAATGTCAACCCCCATACCATCAACACCAGCCGAACTCATATATGCAAGTTGAGGCATGACCACCTTATCCTATTTGAATGCTAGATCCTAAACATTATATGTGTTTCTAGCTTTAGTTTATATATAGTCCACCAATCTTTATTATTGCATCATCGACTAGGATAGCTCGTATAATACACTTGAACCGTTTGACTAGCCAACACAAATGGTTCAAAATCTATATATTTTTTTTCCATATTTTATATCAACAAACCCAAACTGTTTGTCAATTTTCCATCCTTTCTTGGGTGTTGTGTCAAACCAATTATATTTAAATAGCACAATTTTTGTCTCATAAGAGTAATCCAGCTCCACGATATCTCTTAGTACATCGTAATAGTCGAATTTTCGATCGACGTTGTAGACTGAACCCTTCACACATACTCCAAAATTATTTGTATAATTAGCCTCCTTATCGATAAATGATTGATTAATAGACTTATTAGCAGATCTAAATTTGAAGCCATTGATGGTGTATCCATCCCAATACTTTACCCTTTTGCTTGGTTCGATAGCTAATGCTCGAACTCGTTCATTCTATAAGTCTGTACGATGACGAAAAACCTGAAATATCATGTATCATATAGACATTAGACAAAGATTGTTTTGAATGCTAAATTTAGAATGCTTAATGTTTAGGATCTGTACATAATATAGAAGATAGAAATTTTCTATCAACCTCTGTAGCAAGATTATCTTCATTAATATTAGGTCTCTTCATTTTTACCTCAGCTCTAAAAGTACTATGATAATAAGGAGAACAGTTAGAGAAATTCTTTTCCCAGTATATACAAAATTAAAATATCTAGAAAATATGTGTCGCTTACTTCTCAATATCTTGCATCTCTTTTATACCACTTTTTAATAATATATACCGATGAGCGGCTTCAAACTCATCATCTTTCAACCAACGTCTTTAGTAGCACTTGTAGGCTTCCCTCCCATATTAAAGATAGTGTGGATTATACTATTCGGGACATCAACCCCACCGTCATCATTCCTTGGGGCTCTATTATGATTTGTTCTGACATAAGTATCAAAGTAGATGGAGCAGAAGTTTGAAACCTCCTCAATGATATATGCTTCGCATATCGAAGCTTCTACTTGAGCATTATTGCCAACCTTCTTCTTCAGGTGATGTAGATACATATAATATTTTGAATCTTAGAATTATTTGAATAAAGAAATTATTAGTATAAAAAATTTATACCTCTCAAATGGATACATCCATCGATAATGTACGGGAGCACCGGCGCGTACTTCGTATGCAAGATGAATCAACAAATGTTCCATACTTTCAAAAACCCAGGGAAAGCACCCTTTCTAACTTACACAATGTTAATACAATCTTCTTTTCAAGTTCTATTATATGTTGCACCATCAACTTGCATGAACACAAATCTCTAAAGAATATAGATAATTTAGCCAACAGAGTCCATATTTGATGAGGCAACATCACTCTCAGATCAATATGTAGTAACCTCTCCATAAACACATGGAAATCATGACTCTTCATCCTTGTTAGCTTGCATTCATTGAGATCAACACATCTTGCCAGATTTGACACGTAGCCGTCAGAAAATCTCAACTTTGAAATCCAGTTGCATATTATCAATTTATCCTCCCTACTCAATGTAAATGGCGTTGGAGGTTTGAACCAATTGCCAATGCCACTTAGTTTTAAGTGCAAATCTGAACGCCTGCAAATAATTTCTAAGTCCTTTCTTGCTTTGACATTGTCTTTTATTTTTTCCTTGATATCCATCACCGTATTGAAGATATTGTCGAATACATTCTTTTCAATATGCATGAAATCAAGATTGTGCCTTCTGAGATTTTCCTTCTAATAAGGTAAGTCCCAAAAGATACTCTGCTTCATCCAATTATGTCTACGTCCGAACTCTTCAAAGTAATTAGTCGATGTCAGAACTTCTATCACAGTCGACAATCCATCTACCTCTTTTCAAACTTTGTTTCCTGTCAGTCTCAACATGGAAGGAGATAGTTCCTATTTACCAGCTCTAAAGGGATCTATGTTCCTTTTCTACGGATTCGATGTAGGAAGGAACTGACGTTGACAATAAAAAAAGTATGCTTTTCCTCCATTTTGGAGACGGAATGCCTTATTCTTTTCTATACATATCGGACAAGACAAAGTACTATGCGTACTCTACCCCGATAATATTCCATATGCTAAAAAATCGTTGATGGTCCACATGAGAGACACTCTCATCTGAAAGTTCTGCTCCTTCTATATATCATATGTTCGAACGCCAAATTTTTATAATTGTTTCAACACATCCACCAACGACCGCAAGTAGATATCGATGTTCTTCTTTGGATTTTTTTGATCGGGTATGATAAGTGTCAAGAACATGTAAGGAGTATTCATACACATCCAAGATGGTAGATTGTAAGGAGTCAAAATCACTGACCAACAAGAGTATTGAGATCCCAACTGTCCGAACGGAGTGAATCCATCATAACATAAACCCAACCGAATATTCCTGGGCTCCGCAGCAAATGCAAGATGACAAAGATCAAAATATTTCCATGCCTCTCCATTGAAAGGATGAGATAATTCTCCTTCATCCATCTTTCGTTCCTTGATATGCCATGTCATGTGTTGTGCTGTATTTGCGGACATATACATCCTCTGCAGCTTCTTTATGATCAACAAAAACTGCATGTACTTGTAGGGACGCAACCTTGCTCGGACAGTTGACTTTTCTTTGTCCCGAATTGGCTTGTACCGGTGTGCATGACAGAAAATACATTTATCTTTATCATTATTCTCCTTGTAGTACAACATGTAACCATTTCAACAATAATCTATCTTTTCATAGCCTAATCCGAGTTTTCGTATCATCATCTTTGACTTGTAGAAGTTTTAGGCAACTCCTTCGATCCTTTTGGCAATAACTCTCTAAGAAACTTAATTATCCGGTCGTAGCATTCCTGAGGGCAAGTTAAAATCAGACTTTAGGTTCAATAGCCGTATCACCACCGTCAGGACAAAATAAGAATCACAATGGGTATAACGGAGTATCGGCATTCTTGAACATATCATAGAATTCCTTCGCATCAGGATTAGGATCCTCCGGATCAAAACTTGGACCGGCCGCATCAAATACCAACTCACGCGCTAGGTTTCGTGGTCGATATTTAAAGTTATGTTCGAGATTGGACTCTTCTAACTCCGTATTGAAGGAGGAATGATAATATGCAAAAATAAATGTTCTCCTTGAGCCGTTCACTCATTATAGTTCGGTACGAAACCCTTCTTGTAGAGATGCTCCCTCACGAAATCTACCTCTTTGAATGGTATATTATGATATTTGACACAAGGACACTTTATGAGCCTCCCATCCCTGAAATGAGGTTAACTACGGGCGTATTTGAGAAATTCCTCAACGCCCGCCATAAAATCTTCTGTCAAACATATCCTACTCTCATGTCGTCGATTGAACATCCATGATCGGTCAACTAAGTATCGACTCATTGATTCTGCATGTACCATATATATTGATTTAAACAATATGGATTAATTAGATTCAAGATGAGTTAAGATATCTGAGATCATCTAAGATATGCTTGCAACAATCAACATTAGATTATTAGACTTTTCACATGACATGGAACCTAAGCTAAGATATTGAAAGCTAGTTGTATATTTAAAGTTCTTAATGTCCACTGTGAAAAGTGAGCAAAATTGTCCATAAAGACGCGATTCATAGTAGACATCCACTAATTAGACAACCCCAAAATAAAATTAAGAAGAAAATATATTGGTTTGAGAAAATTATTATTATCAATAATAAACCAAAAATTGAAGTGTGTGTGTATAGACACACTATTTTTTATAGTATCTAATTCTATCTTATTATAGATTATATACTATTTATTATTGTGTGTGTGTATACACACACTATCTTTAATATTGTCGATATTATCGATGCCAAAAAAAATTGATACGAGTCCGGTCTGATACCTCTAATACTGTCGATAGCAATACTTATACAAAATGACCGATATCGATACTTTGAACCTTGATTATAACTGCAATATTAATTGTCCATGATTATAATTTCTAATTATCTTAATGGATTTATTAACATAGCCAATTGACCAAGTGCATTGCTAACCACCAGATATTAATTTCTTATGTATAGTATATTATAAACTTAGGATGTTTAGAAATTTACTATACATCTGAACAAGTAATACTTTTATGACTTTAAAATTGGAAAACAACTTCTCATGAAGGCTAAAAAACTATCATATCGTGTCCGTGTCTAGCGTATCGCGCGTGTCTATATGTGTTCATGTCTAACATATCGTGTCCGTATCCAACGTATCAAAAATACTAAACTATTTATTCTATTTGTCCATATCTAGTGTATCGTGTCTGTACGTGTGTCAAGATCTCCATAATCCAAATATAATAATTAACCAAATCAGAATGAGGTTTAGGGTTACCTAAGCCAAAGGAGAAGGCGATCTAACGGAGGCGAAAGGGGTCGGGGGTGGAGGATCAGGAGTGCTTAGGGATCAGATGTCGGAGGAGAAGGAGGAGGAGGAGAGGGGATCGCGGGGTTGATGGAGGAGGAGGAGGAGGATGGTGAAGAGAGGGCGAGTGAGGGGGAGGGGCAGTCGGAGAGGGGGGTGAAGGGGAGGGGCTGCCGGTTAGGGGGAGTGAGGGGTTGCTGGAGAGGGGTAGGTTGCTAGAGAGGGGGAGGGGGTCGGGGCGGGCGGGCGGGGGGGGGGGGGGGGGAGGGTCGAGATCGAGAGAGAGAGAGAGAGAGAGAGAGAGAGAGAGAGAGAGAGAATGGGAAAAATAAAATGCGGCTGATAATTTTAAGTTTTCGCAGCGACGAATATTTCCGTCGCTAATCCATCGCTGAAATAACAGCGATAGATTTGTGATAAAAAATAATATATTTTGTTTACATAAATAATTTAGTCGTATTTTTGTTGAATTTTCGTTGCTGACCCAGCGACGAATTATTTTCCGTCGCTGAGATCCGTCGCTATTTAATAGTATTTTTGTAGTAAATTCTTATGGATTACAGAACCAAAGAATCATTATATGTTCTTCCTTGCAAACTCAATTGCAATTAGGATAGAACATTTACAATAAGAAGTAGAAGAAGAAGAAGACAAGAAGAAGGGCTTGCTGGGGGTAATGATGATCACCATTGCTTAAAGCATGATTCGTCCCACACGATCTGCTCCCAAGAACCAGTAAGTTATGAAAAAAGTTGCACATAAGCACAACAAAATAATTACAAGTGCCATGCGATGATGATGCCAAGCTAAGTTCAAAGTGTGCCATCAAAGCTCTACTTTGCGCCCTTGAGTCTGAGTCCGAGTCAGCCTCCTAAGAAAATTTTTCTAAGAGTGACAAAAAGCATAAATGCATAATATCTTTGAGGAGTTTAACTTTAATCCTACAAAAAAATATCTCACATGGCATCCACCCTTGGTCCATCATCCCATGTGCATCTCTCAATACCCACATGGTGTTATATTAAATATCCACTTGAAGTATTTTTTAAGGTGGGACTATCTTTCTAGTCTTGAAAAAGGAAAACCTCTTCCAAGCAAAGGAAAAATCCCAACTTGACTTTGGCAAGAAAAGTTACAATAGTGATAGATATTGTCCTCTTGATTGCCATTTATCTAAAGTATAGGCAAATAGAATCCTAACAAACTATAACTTATTCAACATAGATTTATCATCACTTATCTTATAGTATTCTATGAAAGATCTCTGTATGTTGTATGTTTAATCTTCCCACTTAGTATCCTAGTATCTTCCGTTGGACTAAACTCTTACATAATTCTTCTTCTATCCCCATCAAAATAGTGGAATTCGACACTCGAGCGGACACAAATGTTATATAACTAGAAGTGATCTTGGGAGGTTGAAGAATGTGGATGGCGGGGTGGTGGTGGTCTTGGAATACATGGAAGTTGGCATGTGCGTAGGAGATGGGGAGATAGGGTGTCAAAGTGGTGAGCTTCTCGGGGAGTTGGCTGTCAGGGTAGAGCTGGATGAGGTTGCGGACGATGGAGTGCCAAATATGCAGGGTGATATTTTAGAAGTGTCAATAATAACTTTTTAGGATGTCGTTATTGACATTCCTAAAATATCATCCTGTACTCCTAATATAAATTTAAAATTTTAATGATAAAAAATTTTAATATTAATTTTAATTTTAAAATTTATTATGTTATTTCGGTATTCTAGATGGAGGCATAGGTTTCTAAAAAACAATATTCTTCCTATACTGACGTAACCCAACTTCTTAAAAGATGCGAGCAAATCGCCACTAAGAGTTGCATTCATTTATTCTATTATTTCACATTTTGATGTTGAATATTACCAAAAAAAGGAAATAATAGATTAGTAAAATAAAATACAATATGTATTCAATTATTTATGGAGGAGTACCAAGTATTATTACTAGAAGGTAAATAAATGGAAGTGTTGTCATAATTATACATGTTAATTTATTCCGTTCAACGACTAAAGACGATTCCCAACAGTCGCTGTCCATATTTTGCAAGCTCTGCTGCAATTTGTAGACAAAATCAAAATGCTGCTGTAGTAATAAAAAAATAATCAGACTTGGGAAAGCCTTGTACGAAGAAGATGAAGTAGAAGCAAATGTAGTAGTAATCAGTAGTAGTAGTTTAGTACTCGTGACATGCATTACATTTACATAATTTGGTGAAAAGAGCTAGTTGGTTTGTTGAAGCATTAATAAAAAAATGGGGGTCATATCCTATATAATAAAGTCATCCCACAAGAAAGAAAAAAAGGTCCCATAAAAAGGAAAGAAGGGCCTCTTATTTTTTTTTCTCATCAAAAAATTTCGTACACAACATAATACTTTAATAAATTTATTATAAAACAAAGTTTTTTGAAATTCTTATAAGCGCATCAAAACGTTATTAGAAAGGACATTTTATTGCAAATGATATAAAAAAGCTATTTCGAAGGACGTTTTCTTGTTAAAAAAATAAATTTATTAATTTTTCCGTCCCTCGTAATCTCTCATAATTAATTGACACGGGTGAGAAAGAAGTAGTAGTAATAATAAAAAGTGAATGTGTTTTTCCAAATTCAGTATATGTACGGTTTTAATCCTCGAACTAACCTTGTTAGAATCGTGCTAGCATGGTGGTTTATGTTTCTATGGTTTCGATGCTTGCCTGCTTCATGTGCTAACTAATACCCACTTGTCTTGTTTCAATGCTAGTCTCGTAAATTCATGCCACAACATGGAACACAACACGAAACATGATTCACTCACCTAAGGCAAGAAGACAATCAAAATAGTTGTTCCGAGCCAAGAAAAAGAAAACATGGAACGCTAAAGAAAACAAAACCACAAACCCACCTTCCTCCAAGCCCTACACATCTATTACTCCTCCCGTAATAATGAAGACATCTACATCATCATGACTCTCGACTCCAAGTACTCCACGACACCATCGTAACCATCTTCTCCCTTTTGAACTACCCCTGTTCTTACCAACTCCACTTCCATTTCAGTGTCGACGCCAATGATAACAGTGCCCTTCTCCTCTCCATCTTCTCCTCCGTCAGAGTTGAATATCAAAAAAAGGTTAAAAGATTTTTTGTAAAACTTAATTAAAAATAGGAATTAAAAAAATCTACCTCACATGATAACTCACCATACAACCCACATACCCCCACATACAACCCTCATTCTATCACATGGCCACTCACCCTCACACCACTCAACTCCCCATGGCATCCCCCATCTCTCCCTCTCTTTCCCTCCTTCCTTCTCCTATCTCCTCCCACATGACTCTAACCTCTCTCTCTCTCTCTCTCTCTCTCTCTCTCTCTCTTCTCCTTCTTTAAAATCCAACACCCACATACTCTATCCCCATCTCCATTCACCACAACCCCTTCGTCACCTCACTCATGTCAGTGCCCACGCCCCGTGCCGCCAGCCGCTGCTTGTGCCCACTGACCACCGCTTGCAGCCGACCTTCGACTAGTCGAACCCCCTTGGCCCCCTCTGCTGACCTCCATCTCCCCCTCTCCTTTAAAAACCTTGGTATAATCTATTTCTCCCTCAATTTCTTTTAATTAAACCCTAGGTTAGATCTAATATATATATATATATATATATATATATATATATATATATATATATATATATATATATATATTAAATACTTTGATTAGGGTGTGATTTGGGAGGATATTTAGGAAATCAAGGAATCGATTTCAAGTTGAAATCAAAACAAGGCAAGTCCTCATCTCCTCTTTTCAAATTGGTATATTATTTCAAATTGATTCATGCATCTTAACAGATTTTATAGGACTTGGAACTCATATTTCATAATATTTCTTTCCTTAACACTGACTTATGCACTAGGATACGATACAGACACATTAATACTAGGACATAGTATTTTGGATATGTTGAGCTTATTAGAATTAGAATGATTGGGTTGTATATCTATATATACATACTATAAGACAATAATATATATATATATATATATATATATATTACGTGATGTGTGGTCACACTAATGAGATGATGGGTCACTTGTTCTTTAACTGTCCAGTGTCCTGAGAGATATGGAGGAGTCAGTAGGATCGGCTGTAGTTGCGCGTTAAAGATGATCATGATGTGCATACGGGGCTGCGAGACATTAGGGCAGTAAGGAGCAGAGGGTCATTGTGGTTTCAAAAGACTTGCATGAGACTATCTACGGTAGTGTGGCATATCTGGAAGGAGCGTAATAATCGTATCTTTGAGGGATTATGTACTATTCCAATTGGTCTTATTAGAAATATTAATTTTGATGTAAATGGGATGGGAATAGCTGCTTGGCCTATGTAAGGGTGGTGGAGGTACAGAAGAATGGAGAATCTTTACTATGCGCCAACAGTAATCAAGACCCATTCGTTGTAGTGATCAAGACTCATGCACCAAAATGATCCAGAGCCATGCGCCATCCGCAATATAAGTAGTGTTCCCATGTGCTAGCAGTGCCATACGCCACTACTATCCCAGTATTTCCATGTATCAGCAACGCCATGCGCCACTACTACCCTATTGATCTCCATGTGCCAGGAGGATGTATTTCCAAGGTGAAATCAAAATCATCATATGACGCATATCCTGAGTATTATGGGCATCAGTAACCCCAGATCTTAAATCACTATGTGGCAGTCTATTGTAATATACGTCACTATATGGCAATATTAGATGCGAGCGTGAATGCCTTCTCAATGTTATAAATAGTGGGCCTCTCCCACAAAAAAAGAGAGAGGGAAAATAGAGAGGAGAAGAAGACAGAAGAAAGGGACAACCATTGAGTCGTATACTCCAGCTCCCCGAAGCCTCGTCACCTACCTTGGTCCCGGATCGCCAAAGGAGAAAAGGAGCCGCTGTAGTGATCGATCTTTACCGTCACACTTGCCTAGATTCTTATTTTTATTGTACTTAGAATCTATGCATTAGAGATTTTTTTGGTTCTATTTGTTAAATTTCAATCAATAAAAAGTTCGTTTAACTTTATCCCGAGCATTAATTTTACGATGTCGACAAAAATAATGACTCTGCTGGGAAAGAGCTTCTCCCTCCAATGAGAAGCTGGTAATGCAATCCTACGTGACCAAGGTGGGTTCAACTCAGAGGATGTTGGTCATTCGCTTCGACCAACGGGCATTCAAAAACATACTGGACAAGACGATCTCTCCAATGAGGCCCGTACGACCTTGCAAGACTCAGGTCGCCAAGGCCGCTACGCTATGCCACGCCCGAGGTCGGTGCCCGATGCATTACCAAACTCCGTCGCAGATGCACATGAGGTTGAAATATATCCCGCTGATAAGCCGAGCTCTCCAATGAGGCCCGTACGACCTCGCAAGACCCGAGTCACCAAGGTTGCTGCACCATGCCCGAGGTCGGTACCCGATGCATTACCAACCTCCACCGCAGATACACATGAGATTGACATATATCCCGCCAACAAGACGAGCTCTCTAATGAGACCCGTATGACCTCGTAAGACTCGCAAGACCTGGGTCACCAAGGCCGCTTTGCCATGTCCGAGTGTAGGATCGATATGCAACTCTAGAGGGAAGGGTGAATAGAGTGTAGTGGAAGTAATAACCCAATTTAAAATTAATCTCAGTAAAGGCAGTTACCAACTAGCTGTGTATATGCAAGACAAATATATAAAGCAGTAAGGAGGGACAAGAGAGTAAACACAAACACCACGATATATACTGGTTTCCCTCTGAGAGGACTAGTCCAGTACCGAGAACTCTTACTCTGAGTTTTATCTACTATAATCTCCAATAGTGAATCATAAGCTTTGATCTGAAGGCTTGCAGACTTCTTACAACATCGAGCTTTGATTGAAGGCTTGAAAGACTTCACACGTGAGTTTGATGAGAAGGGCACACCGACTTCAAACTTATATGGAAGATGAACTTGTAAACCAAGCTTTACAATCCGATCATACTTCTAAATCGGAACCGCGTTGGCACTAGAAGGTTGGAAGTTGATCTTGGAAATAAGAAGGTTTATAGCTCAGGAATATAGTAGGAAAGTGAAAATGCTTTCAGTGAATGGCTTGATTGAAAAGGTATAGAATTCTACTCTATTTATAGGGTTTTTCTGAACTAAGTTCGGGCAGATTTCAGATGCCCAATGTTCAAAAATTTGAACATTAGAGCCTGATTATCCGAAAGAGGAGTCTGACTAGGGATTCGGTTTTGAGTAACCGAGTTCAGTCCGAGTTCGGGTAAAACTTGTACCGAGTTCGGTCAAAAATTGCCCCGAGTTCAGTTGGTCAGAAACCATACTATTTTAGCTTCAATTGACTTAGTTTTGAGTGGGTTTGGGTTTAGGTTCGAACATAAGAGTAATTCTGGTTTAGGAAGGCTTATGTTTGAGTAGACTAGGTTCAGGTTTATATTGGTTTAAGCTTCCTAATGCCAACATGACCCAATGCACATTTGTCTTATAAATAAAATATAAAGTACATAAAAAAATATAAAAACCAGGAGCACTTGATGACAAAATCACACAAAAGAGCAGACTTTTATTCACAAGAACTCAGCTTTACAAAGAGGGGAGAGAGAGCACACAAGAACAGGGGAAGAGATTGCAAGAGTAAAGTTCACAAAGCTTACAAGACTTCCAAACTCCGATACCCACTAAGGCTTCCGAAGTCTTATTTATATTACAAGAGGGTCCGGTTGGGTAACCGACGCCTGTCATGAAAATATTTTTGCAATGATGGCGATCTCTGTAATGATGACAATCATATGCCTTTTTTAGTGGGGAATCTCCTTTATCAAAGTAGGATTGTGCTGTCTTGGAATCTTTTTATTAAAGCAGGGATGAGGTTTGCCCAACGTGTCCTGGTTGTCATCATCACTTGAGTCTGTATCTTGGTTGTCATTATTTTCTGAGCTGTCACTAATATCTTCTGAGTGGTTGTTACTGTTGCCGTAGTGGTCGGAACTGTTGTTGTCTTCAAGCCAGATGGAAATTCCGCTGATAGAAAGTGGATTGCTCCTATCATGTCGAGTTTCCATAATTTGTTCTCGTTCTTCAATTAAAGAGCTAACCATTATCTCTCTTTCCTTAATAGTTCTTCTCAGTTGCTCAATTTGTTCTTGTAATTCTTGTCTCCTTGTAATTATTGCTTCTCTAATCTGTGTCAGTTGTGTCAGTGCTATTGCTGTTGCTATCTTTTCTGCTGTACGGTCTTCTTGGGGAATCGTCGAGTTATTTGTTGCCCAAGCCTTCGTAGATATCTATGAAGAATAGTTTTATAACAGGTCTTTTTTAGGTTTTTCATGAAAGTAAGGTCCACCATGCTTTTCTAATAAATGTTTTACTAATCCGAGTTCCCTTCAGAATCTATAAGGATCCTCATGGGGTCGTTATTGAGGAGCAAATCCTTATTTCTGGCCAATAAGCCAATTCGGCCCATTGTCATATTGTTCAGAAAATTTGTGATCTTGGAGGGCCTGTCGTTGTTCTCAGGTAAGAGCCTGAGGCGATCCATAAGGATTGTATGCTTGGAGGTGGAAATTTGGACATTTGCCCTGGAAGCACTTCGTGCAGCTTCGAAGAACTCTGTGGCTGCAATTAGTCGTTCATGGTCCTTGTCGAAGCCTTGTTTTGAAAATTTGATGTATTCAAAAAAAGGTTCTTCGATGAGCCTACTGAGTTCCCATAGCTGGTAGGATGGGAATAGCTTGATATATTGTCGCTCTTCCCAGACACTCCAAACCTTGAATCGGAAAATGGTTTAAAATTTAGTGGTATGTGAGAGCGCCGCCTTGATGCAGATCTCTGGGAGACAGTTCCGGTAGTCGTCTTCAAAAATTGTGTTCATATATATTTCATGGACTAACCCCTTTCTGATATGGGGTTTGAACTTCTGAATTTTACGAAAACAGGCAAGAATGCGAGATCGCCTATTGAGATTGAGAATAAGTTCCTCATTCTAGAGGAAGTTGATAATCTCAGTATCTTTAAGTTTCTTGAAAAAAGGATGAGTCTGGAATCGTCTAGTAATTGCTGTTGATGTATGGCTAGCATCTCCTAAACTGTTACTTCGGCATTGAACTCCTCAATTTTTGGGTAGTTGATACCAAGGGCTTTGAGGAGCTCGAGGACATCAGGGATCCAAAAATTTACCAGATCGTTGGTCCATATTTGGGAGAATATTTCTTTGAGCTCCTTCTGCTCGGTAGAGGTGCCAGTGAAGAGATCCCTTTCTCTGATGGAGAGCGCCTGCCATCTGGAAGTGGAGGAAAAAGTAATCATCTTGGAAATAAGCTGATGAGCTTCCATCATCTTTTTCTCGAGCAGAGCATTCTTCTGCCTTTAGGCTAGTAAGGTTCTTTCAATTTGGGTCAGCCAGTAAATGGCTCCCTTTATGTCGCGAGCCTGGAAAGCCCGAAAGTAGCCATTGAATCTCTCCCATACTGCTTTATCTTTGTTTTCCATGACGGTATTGTACCAGTTCTTGATTTCAATATCCGAGAATTGTACTAGAGTTATAGGTGGTCTAGGAGGACCAGTAAATTGTGTAGGTGGAACAACTGGCCTTGCTGGTATGAACATGGGCCTAGGAATGGTCCAAAGTACATTTTCCCCTTGTTAATCTGACTATTCGTCTGGAGAGTATTTTGGCTATTTGCCTGGAATTTTTGGCTGTTCGCCTGTAGAGATTGGCTGTTCGCCTTGAGGGAAGTCTGGCTATTCGCCTCCTGGGTTTGTTCAACCCTTGATGATTATGCTACGTTTTTGTCTTTAGCCTTTTTAGGGGCTACTTCCTTGAATTCTCCTTGCCTTTTCATTTCTTGAAAGAGGTCCCAAATGTTTTTATAAAAATCTTCGTCTTCCATCTATCGTAACCTGGTAAGAGTGTTCGCAAGAAAATTAGTATATCCAGGAATATAATTGACATCATAATTAAATATTTCTAGATACATTGCTATCCTTATTTGTCGAAGATTTTCTAGTTTGACCGCTAGTAATTCTTTGTCATAAGTGGCATATTTTATTTGTACTTTAGTAAATCTACCTGATATGTATGCTACTATTTCTTTTTGTTTGGCAATTAATACGCCGACCCAGAAGTTATCTGAGACATCTGTCTGTAAGACCAGTGTATCATTTTCAAGCAGGAAATAAAGAATATTTTCTATTTTTACCGATTCTTTTATCCTAGCAATCTCCTCAATTTCTTTTTGATCAAGAGAGATTGAGATCTTATCTGTATTCTATTTTCTTGGTTGTTCACCAGTTAATTCTTTGTACTTAGCTTGTTCAACCGTAAGTTTATTTTGCAAATGTTTTACTCATGCTGAAAGATTGGGAATGAATTTTCTCCCATAGTTAAGTAGTCCTAGAAAACCTTGAAGCTCTATAAGAGTTTTGAAGTTCTCAGGAAAATCTTTGATCTTGGTATATATATGTTCCTGTAATAAAACTTGTCCATTCCTAATGGTTCTTCCTAAGAAATTAATTTTATTTTTGAATAGCTCAATTTTTTTAGGACTGAGAATAATACCATTATCGAGTAATGGTTTACAAATTTGCAATATATGTTCGTTGTGTTCTTCAGCAGTTTTTGAGAAAACGAGAATATCATCAATGTATACTACAATATAAGGAAGGTGTCCAAAAATAGAATTCATCCATTTTTATAAAATTTGTGGAGCATTTTTAAAACTGAATGGTAGTACCAACCATTCAAAATGTCCTTGTGGGCAACTAAAAGCTGTTAGTTCAATGGAATTCTTATCCTCTAGTTTTATCTGCCAAAAACCTGATTTAGCGTCAAATTTACTATAATACTTAGCACCCTGAGTTTGTTTAATAAGATGCTCAGCAGTGGGAATGAAATATCCATCGAATTTTGTATAACTGTTTAGCTTTCTGTAATTAATAACCATTCTTGCCTTTCCTCTTTTTATTTCAGCATGATTTCTCACAAGGAAAGCTGGAGAGGAATGCATACTAAAACTTTTTTGGATAAGATTCAGTTTTAAGAGCTCGCTAATTTGTTTGGCAAATTCTTCTTTGTCAGAAGGGCAGACTATAATGCTATTTACTCTGAATTTGGCTTCTCTATATTGTTCTAATAATTCTATTTGACAATATCTAGGAGCTTTATTGAAAGCTTTTAAAGGATTATCGGAAAAGAGTGGCTCTAGCATTCCGTAGATAGTTCTTTGTATATTATCATTGTTGGGAAGGTTATAAGTATAGATTTTTGTGTTTTCAATAAGAAAAACAGGTTTTTTACCACGCTGTGCTGTATGAGTAAAAGTTGATGATAAGGAAATTAGGAAATGTATTCTAGGAATTAAAATGCCATCTAGTTCGAATATGTGTGTGTTGTATGGTTTGTAATGTCGTAAATTATCCATGCTTATTATACAATCACTATCAAAGTCTAATAAAACAAAATCAAATATGTAAGTATTTGAGTGTCCTTGTAAATCAGGAAAATGTACTGTAAGATTTCGTACTTTGTGGTTTACTAAGACTTGTCGTCCCATAAAATTGTTTAATTTCCTGGTTTATCAAGCTTTGTCCACTGTTCTTGTGGTATAAAAATTTCTTGTAACAGGCTAGCTTCAGCCCCTGTATCGACTAAAGCATGGATAGTAAATTCATTGTAGCCTGGGATGCAAATAGTAAGTGGTATATATATATGTAACTGGGCTTTCATTTTTAGGTCCATTGATCTAATCATTTTGATATTAGGTAGGGTGTCTGGATTATCTAATATATCCTTCCAAGTTTCTATAGAAAGATCTATATCATTCAGAGATGTGCTTGCTATTTCTAATTCCAAAGGTATCATCAATAGTAAGATTTATAGTATTATCTGATCGAGTTGCAACTCCCTTTTCGGGTTTGTTTTTCTCAAATTTTTAATATGTTTGTCAACTACCTATATGGTTCTGTCCATATGTCTCATAACAATAGTCCTATAATTGGATTTTTTGACTTCTCTTATAATATCCCTAAATTTTTGTAAAAGATGGTCCATTTTGTAGGCTTGATTAATCTGACTTTTGTCGTAACTAGTATGTTCCCTGTACCAATTTATGGTTTTGGACATTGGATCTTATTGAAGTAATAAATGTCTATTTCTATCCCTTATTTGTGATAAAGGAATTTTTACGGACATTTTATTAATTTCATTGGCACGCTGGTTATCTAGCATTGTCTTAGTTCTTCCTTCTATTGGGGTGCTAACACTCATTCTATGTTGTATATCCTGTAGAATATTAGGTGTTAGCTCAATACTAACCAGATTATCCATTGAGTTAGATCTAGTGATAGTAGTATTTGAGGTTGTGGCCTCGGTATCTTTTTGATTTAGAGGTAGCTTTCCTCCCTCGATCATTGTCCATATCTGATTTAAGTGTTATCATATATATATATTTGCTTCTGTATATTGCTTTTTTCATCTAACATGTATTTACAGAAGAGCAATGGACATATGCAACAAAGAAATGATGATTAGCCAAAGATGGCGTCAACCCAGAAGATTTCTCTAAACCGCCTATAACTTATCTGGAGCCTCGCACTCGGGGGTTCCGATATGGGGGTCGAGGGGGTAACAGACGAGAGATAAGGGGACTGTGCCCCTCGTGGGGGTTCGGGGGTGAAGCCCCCGAAAGGTAATCAGATTTCCAGATCTGTTTATCTTTGGACAACTACCGTCAAGGAAAAAGTCATCTTCAAGTCAGCAGAAGATTGGCGTCATTAAGTGCTCCTGGTTTTTATATTTTTTTATGTATTTTATATTTTGTTTATAAGACAAATGTGCATTGGGTCATGTTGGCACTAGGAAGCTTAAACCAATATAAACCTGAACCTAGTCTACTCAAACATAAGCCTTCCCAAACCAGAATCACTCTTGTGTTCGAACCTAAACCCAAACCCACTCAAAACTAAGTCAATTGAAGCTAAAATAGTATGGTTTCTGACCAACCGAACTCGGGGCAATTTCTGACCGAACTCGGTACGAGTTTTGCCCGAACTCGGACTAAACTCGGTTACTCAAAACCGAATCCCTAGTCAGACTCCTCTTCTGGATAACCAGGCTCTAATGTTCGAATTTTTGAACGTTGGACATCTGAAATCTGCCCGAACTTAGTTCAGAAAAACCCTATAAATAGAGTAGAATTCCATACCTTTTCAATCAAGCCATTCACTGAAAGCATTTTCACTTTCCTACTATATTCCTAAGCAAAAAACCTTCTTATTTCTAAGATCAACTTCCAACCTTTTAGTGCCAATGCGGTTCCAATTTAGAAGTATGATCGGATTATAAAGCTTAGTTTACAAGTTCATCTTCTATATAAGTTTGAAGTCAGCGTGCCCTTCTGATCAAACTCACGTATGAAGTCTTTCAAGCCTTCAATCAAAGCTCGATGCTGTAATAAGTCTGCAAGCCTTCAGATCAGAGCTTGTGATTCACTATTGGAGATTATAGTAGATAAAACTCCGAGTAAGAGTTCTCGGGACTGGACTAGTCCTCTCAGAGGGAAACCAGTATATATTGCAGTGTTTGCATTTACTTTCTTGTCTCTCCTTATTGCTTTATATATTTGTCTTGCATATACACAACTAGTTGGTAACTGCCTTTACTGAGCTTAATTTTAAATTGGGTTATTACTTCCACTACACTCTATTCACCCTTCCCTCTAGAGTTGCATATCGATCCTGCACTCGGGCGTGGCATAGTGGCCTTGGCGACCCAGGTCTTGCGAGTCTTACGAGGTCATATGGGTCTTATTGGAGAGCTCGGCTTGTCGACTGGATATATGTCAACCTCATGTGCATCTGCGACGGAGGTTGGTAATGCATCGGGTACCGATCTCGGGCGTGGTGCAGCAACCTTGGCGACATAATCTCAGTATCTTCAAGTTTCTTGAAAAAAGGATGAGTCTGGAATCGTCTTGTAATTGCTGTTGATGCATGGCTAGCATCTCCTAAACTGTTACTTTGGCATTGAACTCCTCGATTTTTGGGGAGTTGATACCAAGGGCTTTGAGGAGGTCAAAGGACATCAGCTATCTGGAAATTTACCAGATCGTTGGTCCGTATTTTAGCAGGAAATAAAGAATATTTTCTATTTTTACCGATTCTTTTATCCTATCAATCTCCTCAATTTCTTTTTGATCAAGAGAGATTGAGATCTTATCTGTATTCCATTTTCTTGGTTGTTAACCAGTTGATTCTTTGTACTTGGCTTGTTCAGCCGTAAGTTTATTTTGGCCCATTCACCAGTGTATTCCTTTATTTTCCTATGCGGGATATCATCAATATTGCCAGAAGTTATCTGAGGCATCCGTTTGTAAGACCAATGTATCATTTTCAAGCGAAAAATAAAGAATATTTTCTATTTTTACCGATTCTTTTATCCAAGCAATCTCCTCAATTTCTTTTTGATCAAGAGAGATTGAGATCTTATCTGTATTCCATTTTCTTGGTAGTTCACCAGTTGATTCTTTGTACTTGGCTTGTTCAGCCGTAAGTTTATTTTGCAAATGTTTTACTCGTGCTGAAAGATTCCCCCTATAATAGATTTGCAGTTTTATTGTGGGGCTGACTCCGGGGGTCCAAAGTGCTCGAGGAGCTTGTCATTTTTAGAGGAAAGTTGCCCAACCCCCCGCCCGCGTGGGGTCAAGGAACAGCCACGAGACGCGGCTGTTTCTGTCACACAGCCTGGGGACCATAGCGCACGCATGAAAACTGCTGCAACATCGCGCACCGCGCCCCTGGAATCCCTCGCCTTGCTCGAACGATGCCACCGCTGGATGCGTGGGTTACCTCAGCGCGACACCGCATGCACGGGTCATCCGCATTGGATGCATCGTGGAGCACGGGATCGTCAAAATCCTCGACTCCGTGCGGACGGGCCTGTCGCGCGCGAAGAAACCCTCCGCGAACACCACCTTCCCCTTATAATAGATTTGCAGTTTTATTAGGAGGTTGACTCCGGGGGACCAAAGTGCCCGAGGAGCTTGTTATTTTTTGTGTCGTACCACAACGCAAAACCGTGCGCGCAATACAGCGTTTTAGGACCACGTCGTGGGCAGAATATGTCGCTGGCCGCAGAATCTACCGCGGGGCACTCATGTTGCTCGCCCCCGGGCGCCCGATACTGCCTGTCAGGCCCACGCCCGTGCACAGAAACTGCTTGCGTGTGCAGGAAGTGCTACAACTACACGGTTTCTCTGCCCCGTGTGGTCTATACACCACTGGTTGGGTACACAGAATATGCTGCAACTATAGCGTTGCTCTGCCCCGTGTGGTCGGGGGATAGATCATTGCAATTGTTGGTCTTCAACGAGGAATTCCTAGTAAGCACGAGTCATCAGCTCGCGTTGACTACGTCCGTGCCCTTTGTACACACCGCCCGTCGCTCCTACCGATTGAATGGTCGGGTGAAATATTTGGATCGCGCCGACGGGGGTGGTTCGCCGCCCGCGACGTCATGAGAAGTCCATTGAACCTTATCATTTAGAGGAAGGAGAAGTCATAACAAGGTTTCCATAGGTGAAACTGTGGAAGGATCATTGTCGAGAACCGAACCATCGGACGATAGTGAACGTGTCAACCCTTCTTGTCCCTCCCCTGGGTGGGGCACCCCCGTGCAGCCCGCCGGCCCAGGATGCCACACCTCGGTGCACGGCCCCAGCGGCGTCGCGGCGGAACAACGAAACCCCGGCACAGTGGGCTCCAAGGAATATCGTCTACCGGCCCGGCCGCTCTCCCGACGAGGGGGAGGGGCCGCGCAAAACAATACAACGTTGTACTTCTGTACGACTCTTGGCAACGGATATCTAGGCTCTCGCATCGATGAAGAATGTAGCAAAATGCGATACTTGGTGTGAATTATAGAATCCTGTGAATCATCGAGCCTTTGAACACAAGTTGCACCCGAGGCCTCCTGGCCGAGGGCACGCCTGCCTGGGCGTCACGCCTCGTGTCGCTCCGTACCCCCCTCTCCTCCAGGGGAGGGATGATCCGTGTGGACACGGAGATTGGCCCACCGTGCCTCGTGCGCGGCGGGCCAAAGTGCGGCTCCTTCACCGTGCCCCGGCCCCGAAACGCGATGCATCACGGCCCTGAGCAAGGGACCCCCTACCGGAGAGGGAGCGTGCACGCACCACCCCATCGGAATGCGACCCCAGGTCAGGCGGGGCTACCCGCCGAGTTTAAGCATATCAATAAGCGGAGGAGAAGAAACTTACAAGGATTCCCCTGGTAACAGCGAGCGAACCGGGAACAACCCAGCTTGAGAATCGGGCGGCCCTGCTGATCGAATTGTAGTCTGGAGAAGCGTCCTCAGCGACGGACCAAGCCCAAGTCCTCTGGAAAGGTGCGCCAGGGAGGGTGAGAGCCCCATCCGGCCCGGACCTGCCGCACCATGAGGCGCTGTCGACGAGTCAGGTTATTTGGGAATGCAGCCCCAATCGGACGGTAGTTGTCCAAAGATAAAAGGATCTGGAAATCTGATTACCTTTCGGGGGCTTTACCCTGAACCCCCATGAGAGGTACAGTCCCCTTGTCTCCCGTCCGTTACCCCCTCGACCCCCATAGTGGAACCCCCGAGTGCGAGGCTCCAGATAAGTTATAGGCGGTTTAGAGAAATCTTCTAGGTTGACGCCGTCTTTGGCTAATCATCCTTTCTTTGTTGCATATGTCTATTGCTCTTCTGTAAATACATGTTAGATGAACAAAGCAATATACAGAAGAAAATATATATGATAACACTTATATCAGATATGGACAATGATGAGTTTAAGTAGAAGTTACAAGTTACTATAGTGATTGAACGATTATCAAAATACTAAACTTAATCGATTAGCCATATTCTAAAACTCAACTTAAATATTGGGCCAACATCGAGGTCGGTGCCCGATGCATTATGAACCTCCACTGCAGATACACATGAGGTTGGCGCATATCCCGCCGACAATCCGAGCTCTTCAATAAGGCCTGTACGACCTCACAAGAATCATCATAAGATTTGGGTCATCAAAGGCACAGTACCAAACCCCAAATATGTTCCAAAAGCATTGCCAACCTCTGCCGCAGATGCACATAAGGTTGGCACTCATTCCATCTCCATCTTCGAAGCTGCTCTTGAGTAGAACAGTACTAAACCTCAAGAGATGTTCCCATGGCGTGACCCATATAAGAGAAGAAATGTCGTGCCAGAACATAGGCGCACAAAGTCCTCTACATGAAAAGCTGTCTTCGACAAGGACTCCTATGGTCCTGACTCAGATTTTCTAGACTATGAGCCTAAGAGCTCTGGTTCAAGGAAACCCAAACCAACCTGAGCCATGCACTCTCGAGGGGCTGCACAACCAGCTCTACAAAAGCATGTACCGCTGGTTGTCACGCGTGCTACTGATGGAAGACTATACAGGGCTGACCTAGGCACTCATGTACCAGAAGTGGCTAAAACTTTAAAGCCTTTCCAAACCCACTTGGATGTCGTAGTTGCACTTAAACCAAGTCGGGGAGCAAACACTGTGAGAACCGATCCATGCGCCCAGTTTGGCTGTGCGTATAAAATGGGTCCGTCTCACATTAAGGCTTTCATTAATAATCCAATTACAGTTTCTACAGAAGAATTGGGTCAGGGAGCAAAACTTTCACTTTCACATTCATGCATCAGGGTTTTTTGAGCACATGAAATAGTTGTGAAAGTAAAGCTTCCATCGTCTGATTTATGCAACATAATTAGTCACAAGCGTAAGATGAGAGAAGCAACCCTCGCATATGACTTCTCCCATCGTAGACACACTTGTGCCAATCATCTTCAACTGTTCCTGCACAAAAGCACCAGTTCCTCTAACCAGACAGTCAATGTTCCAGCGATTGCAACCCGGGACGCTGACTCGATGATATTCCAGAAAACAGCTGTACGACAAAGAGGAACTTCCCGTCGCTTTATGTTGCTCAACATGGAGGCATCCTCCTTTGAAGAAAATCTTGAAGAAAAGCTCACCTAACCTGAGGGTATCGGTTAGCGCATCACGAGGCCATCCGTGGGGTAACAAACAAGCACCTACTGTGGGGGTATTTTAGGGCACACGCTCAAAAACCAGAACTGTGGGTAGCTATGCCCTCTCAATTGAGGTTACAATTGGAGCTGGGTAGCAATCCCCTGGTGTTCCACGTCAATCCATCCTTCCAAGAGGACAGTAAATCTTCTCCAACGGATGATAGCTTAACAGGGGGTAGTCGTACCTTCCAGGTCGAGCCCATAATTAGGATTGGGGGTAGCAATCCTTCAAATAAAGAAAGTGACGCAATAATGTCCACTCTCCATAAGGACAACGAGACTCAGACATCTGAGACAGAAAGTGAGGCATCCACCCTTCCGTTCACCTTATCCTACGTAATGCGGGTATACATGCAGGAGATGAGCATGGTGTAGGGTTCAGTAACTAACAATGCTTGATGCACTCGAAGCCATGATGCAGACTTTAAGCACCTCAATACAGACTCTGACTCATACAGTGTTCTGGAATGAACAAACCTGGACCAGGGGACCAACTAGGAATTTGGCGTGCCTGACCTGGCTTCTCATGTCGCAAGCAGCCATACCATACCTCGATCATCTTTTGCTCTTATGCCAGACGATATCCAGGAGATTCTAAGGGGTTTGCGTGCTCGCGTTGTTGCTCAAGATAATCAAGACAGGATCCCGAAGCTTGGGATTCGGCAACCCTATCCTCCTAAATGGGATAATATGGTATACCCTACCAAATATAAGCCACTATCTCTAACTCAATTTGATGGGAAGACATCACCCCGTCAATAATGAGATACTTCTATTACACAATGGGCCACTTACTTCGGATGACACCTTACTCACCAACTTGTTCATTGGAGCACTATCTGCGGTTGCTTTCGAGTGGTTCTGTAGTCTCTCAGATAAATGCATTTCTTCTTTCGAGGATCTGAAGTCCCTCTTCTATGCCCTCTTCTATGAAGGAGGGATGGATATGACTATGTCCTCCCTACTCCGTAGTGGTACAGGACAGATAGCGGCATTGGGCCGATAACCACCGGAGACCTTTGGAGTTTGAGGTATAGTTTATATTTTGTTTTGTGCTTGATATTGGTTGTTTATTATAGATTAAGTTCTTAAGGTTGTGTTTTGTTCTAGGTTGGTGGTTTGGTATTTTTGAGGATTTCTTCGATACGAGACATGATTCGTTTCGGTGGAGGCGGGAAGTCTAGTCCACGATTCATCAAAACTTTTAATATTCTAGAGAGGGTCGGTGTAGTTGCTTATGGACTAGACTTGCCACCTGCATTGGAGGAAATGCACAACGTGTTTTACGTATCGCAGTTGAGACGGTATGATCCTAGTCACATGTTGGATCACTCAAAGATAAAGGTGGGCCCTACTCTTAGCTATCAAGAGCAGCCAGTTGAGATTCTGGATCGGAGAGAGAAGGTGCTGAGGAACCAGACCATTTTCTTGGTACGCGTCGCATTGAGGCATCACTCTCCGGGTGAGTCTACCTGGGAGAGGGAGGATGAAATACGAGAGCTTTACCCATATTTGTTTGTGCCTTGAGGTATGTTCTTTCCTGATTCTGTTCTGTTTTATTTTTTGGGGGTAGTTTCATCTTTGAATTTTGAGGACAAAATTATTTTAAGGGGGGTAGACTTGTCACTACCATATTTTCTAGAAAAGAATATTTTGGTTATTTTATAATTAGTTAAATATTATGCATGTTGTAAATTTATTTATTGTTAGATGTTAGTATATTATTTTGGATATGTGTTAGTGGGCCTAACTAGTTTAGATTAGATTCATGGACCAACATTTAATTCTAGTTAGAATTAAGCCCAATAACAAGCCCAATCATTAGGAGGAGGATTAATTAGTTAAACGCAATTAGACTAAAACCTTCCCTCCATAATTATTTTCCTTCATGACAAGCCCCAAGGGGTATTATGGAGATTTCATAGTGACTTGGAGGATGGGGTAAGTGGCCGGCCTAGTAAGGAATGGAGGGAGACTCCCTCTCTTCATTTTTAATTTTAAATCTAGATCTAGAATTTCTCTCTTCCAAATTTTTTCATTCCTACATTAAATTTCTACCCAAATTTCTTTCCAATTCCTTTCCCTATTCATCATTAGAGGTTATTAGAATAAGGAGTAAGCAAGGATTT